>CAJNDV010032331.1:63966-85380 GCA_905221635.1 Symbiodinium sp. CCMP2456 | reverse complement strand
CACGATGAACCTCAACAAGAACCATGACATTTTCTTGAGAAACAACAACTCCTATCCGTGTGCCTTCAAACTTTTTCTTGGACTCACCCTCGTGCCAAACAAAGACTTGATTTCCCTTTCCATACAAACCATCTGACGGCATAACCTGTCTTACGATATCCTTGCGGACTTCTTGACGAGCTCTCAATGCGATTCTCTGTAAGAACGGAAGCGCGCACTGAGAGGAAGCCGATCAGACTTGTGTCTTTTCTGTCAAGTCTCTTCAGTCTCTCCATGTCTCTCACTTCCCAGTTCCACCTGCTCGGAGAGTCTCCGGCGCCTGCACTCAGGACCGACTCGGAGTTGGCTTAACCGCTTTAACCACTTAGCGGCTTGGCCTGTGCCGCGCAAGCTGCTCTACACAACGACCGATGAGGAACAGTGCGAAGGGGACCTCGGAACTTTCCAATTTGCTGGAGATGAACGGCTCAACCATCAAAAATCGCGCATGTAATTCAAGCACCAAGGAAGGCAGTGACAGGACACAGTCAATTGAAGAGCACCCCGCTGTCGGTCGGAGGCTTGGTCCGGGACTGCCACGACGGCATAATCTTCACCCAGCCATGGCAGTGTGCCCCCAAGCTCAAGCTCTTCCAAGACCTTGAAAGAAAAAGAGAAACCAAAAGGCCAGCATTGTAGTGACTCAGAGGCACCGACAACGCCCAGGACAAACACCACGACGGCTTGCATTAACACTGAGACCGTCTCGAGGGCGACCACGACTCGAAGCCTTCCGAACGAGCACTGCTTGGGAATGGGATCATGGAAGCAAATCCTCAGTCATTGCAATCAACGCAAACGCCTCTGGCAACATAGTGATGCCAACATGCGCATTGAAAAGCCGTCACCATCACTCTTGGCCTGCCCAAGCAGCTTGAGGTTTGAATCCTACAGCAAACTGCCCCAGGAGGTCGAGCCTCGCGAGTGTCGTACACCACTGCAGCCCGGACGCTGTCGGCGATTGTGTTTCCCTGACAAGCGGATTTGAGGACAAAGGCCCTGCTTGTGCGCAGGAATTTCGTCCCTTAACAGCCCGGTCCCACCTCTCTGGCCCGCTCCTCGAACTGCGTCGCCGCCTTCGCAAGCGCTCGGAGGGTCTGTGGAGCGAAGTCCCGTGGAGCCTGTCACAGTACTTTCGGACACGACCCTGTGATCGGGAAAATCTGCTTCAAGACAGTTGACAAGCTAGGCTTGTCTTTCGCGCCCGGCGTCCATCTTAATGACCCTTCGACCCGAAGTTGCCGTGCTTGACGAATGCTCAGGAGGTCTACCACCGTCTGCCTCATGATTGAGCTTCATCTAGCTGTCTTGCGTCGTGGCCTGATGGGTGGCAAGAAATGCGGTAAACACTATCCAACTCGTACCTCCTGACAACGAGATTCGTCAACTGAAGCCATTGAAAAGATCTGCACGCTAAAGCACGAGGCTGTCTGCATGATAAGATGTGAGCCGAACCTTGTGCATGTGCTTCTGCTGCGAGCTGCAGAGACATCAGGAATGCAACATTGGGCAACAAATTCGCCTTGCAATCTGTCGCCTGTACGAGGAAAAAGCGATGCACTGCGGCCCTAGTCGTGATGCACACGGTTCTTGAGAATCCACTCTATGTGTGATGCAGTGTCTTTCGGGCCACCTGGCGTGTGCAGCCGAAACGCCTCACTCCAACCTGTAGATATGCAAGGAACTCACTGTTCGGACAGGGCAAGCACCGCAAAGTAGCCGAACTTTTTCTCTGTAGCCCTACGAAGTTTCGGAACGGCGTCACAGAACACCTACCAGGAAATCAAGTCCCATAGCCCACTCAGTCGAGAGTCGATTTAAAATAATTGCTATGGCACAGGCGACTGCAGGACGTCCGGGAATGGCGGTGTAAAGTCTATGCTCCTGTTTCTAGCCCCAGGGGTGACCGTACCCCGGCTGACCCCACATGGGCTGTTGCTGACCATACGGCATGCCACACCCTCCACAGCCACAACCGCCACATGCGGCATGGCCACCCTGCCTGAAGTTGGTTCCTGGTGCAAGAGACCATGCGCTTTCACCTGTCCTTTCATTGTAGTAATATGGCTGGCCTTGCTGGTCATAATATAGAACCCACTCTGCAGGCATCTGAAACATTGCCTGAGCATTTGCACCATACATCGACTGGGGTTGCTGAGCGTACGGAGCACATGGTTGCTGCCATGCTTGCTGCTGCATTGCATGCTGTGGCGCAGCCTGCGGCATCGCCATTGTCTGCTGCTGATGCTGCATGGCCATGGCATGTTGCTGCATAGCTTGCTGTTGCATTGCAACTTGCATCATCTGCTGCTGCATGGCCTGATGAGCCGCAATCGCATATGCAGTATAGGTGTCCTGCATTTGTTGAACATACGCCTGCCACGCGGCATACTCCTCTGCTTCTCGGCGCAATCTCTCTTGGTTTTGGCCTTAAACCCGAGACAGGAGATGAACGCATCACCGAGAGCTAACGATTCTTGCATCTACAGGCTATGGCTGGCAGGTGCATGGAAAATTGCTCGATTGGTGTGTAATGAACAGCAGCACCTGAGATACTGCCGAGCTGCGAATAGCCATCTGGATCGCCTCCTGGTCAACCTTCCGTTGCTTCTGTTGCTCGGCTGACTGGCCATTGGCGTAGAACTCCAGGAGCTGCCGGAGCTCCAGCTTCGCAGGCTCCATGGCCACCGACGGCCCCGCCAGCTCCAAGCCTCGCTTCAACAAGGCCCGAGTCCGAGTCGCCCGAGGCCCAAGAACCGGAAAAGGACCAAATTACTAAAAACAAAAAAGCACAGAACTGAACTTGGCCCAACCAACTCCTACCTTTTTTCTGCATGTTTCCCTTTTGGGCAACCCTAGCTAATGAAATCAGACGGGGCGCCAAGCTTGGAGATGCTGCAGTCCAAGGCGAATTTCGAAGCGAGCATGTCCAGATCCTCCTGGAAGCTCACAGGCCAGTGCGTGGCATCTGGCGGCAGCTCTAAAGTGTCGAAGGTTGCAGGGTCAACCTCGATGATCGCCCCATGCTTGAACTTCTCACCGAAGGTGGCGACCACGGCATCCTCGTCCTCCAAGCCCAGCAGGCTCGTTCCGTCGATGGCGGTGATGGTGCAACCCGCCTGAAGATGCGGTTGGCCGGGCTCGTCCTCGACTTCGTCCACGTGCATCCCCCAACATGTCGCAGTCAGTTCAACACCAGCTCCGGCGTCGGGGTCCACCACCAAATAAGGCTTGCCATCGTCCTTTCCATCCTTTCCATCCTTTCCCTTCCCATCCTTTCCATCTTTGCCTTTGCCTTTGCCCTTGGCCTTTCCTTCTTTTCCTTTGCTTTCGGGCATGGTGGCTTCAGGTGCCGGCTTGACCGGCTCCGGCTCAGGGGGCGGCGCATCGTCCTCCTGCGAGACCGAACATCGAGGTTTGCTTGACTGGGAAATGAAACGGCAAACCGTTTCAACGAATTTACAACCCTTAGTTTGCGTCTGAGGCCAAATTCCCTGCACATGAAACAGCTGACGGCTTTCGACTCTGGCAGAGGCTTCCGGATCTGTGCGCAGAGAATGGCAGTCGGTTTTCTTGCGTCAAGGACCGTAGGACGGATTCGTCACGAATCGCGTTGATTGTAGAGGCTTACTTCTCCAACGACTAACTCCCTCTAACGAGACGATAGTTCATGGGAACCTCAGATCACACAAGCCTACGACGCACGGTCCTCTCGATTTCGGCCTGCATACTTCGGTCCAGTGTTCAAGAGTCCCGCCCAGCTTTTCTTCTTCTTCTTTTGTGTCGGAGCCTCCTCTGCCACTGACTCTTTCTCAGTCTTCGGAGCTGGGGCATAGAAGGATCTACCATGCTCTTCAGACGGGACGACGAGCTCGTTCATTAGGTCTTCTGCCTGCTGAACCTTGTCTTCATCGACACCTGTCATCTTTGCCAGGATGATGGCCTGAACCAATGCAGTAGGGTCTCTGCTTTGCATGGCTGCCTGCAGCTTCTTGGAAGCTGCCAGTGACTCCAGCACGGTCTCAGCTTCATCGATGATGCTTTTTTCGATGCCCGCCTCGGGATGCGTCTCATGACAAATGTGTCCATCTACAAACCAAACATCTTTCTGCCCGGTCATGCCTCCTTGGCTTGAGAAATCACGCTTTTGAGCACGACTTCATCACTGGCCTTGATCGCATCCTCAAGTGCCTGGGTGATTTCGCGTGCCTTCTTCCCAGCAACAGAAACGTTCCGCTCCGCTTTCTGAGCCCGCGCCAACTTCTGTGGCGCAGGATTCTTTGTGGCAAAGTCCTGCCGCAACGCGTTCGCCTTTGCCGCCACGTCGGCAGGCAGCGCTGTCACGTTGTAACCTCTGAAGGCACGCACGTCCGCCTTCCCAACCTGGTGGAAGCCCAGCCAGTCGCGCAGCAGCGAGCTCTCGGTCTGCAGCCATGTCGGAATGTTGCCTGTAGGGTGACATCGAACTGCATAAAATCATGACGAGTCCAGGGCACATACGTACATCAATCAAACAGACATATTCATATATAGTTAGATAGCTACAGTGTGCAATGTATAATATACATATGACACATATACATATATATATATATATGTATGTATGTATGTATGATGCATGTATGTATGTATGTATGTATGTATGTATGTATGTGTGTATGTGTGTATATGTCTATTATATATATATATATATACATACGTACATATGTATATATATATATATACGTGTGTGAGTGTGTGTGTGTGTACGCATCAGGAAGGAAATAGGCAATGACTGCTACGAGTGCACGAAAGCAATTAGCAATTTGACCATATCAAGTCCACATGCACGTCAGCGCGCGTCACCACAGTGTTATGCGTGCACGGGTGTGCACGGCTAGTGATGACCAGTATACATCAACATATCCGAGCACCGCCTGAATTACTCTGTCTGTGCAACCCTTCTGGTAAGCAAGAAAACGCCAGTGATCACAGTGTTTTTCACATATTACGTATGCTTCCATGTCTTCGGTCCACATCAGACCTCCCACTGCTTTCTATCCAATTGTACACAGAATCCCGCTAGCTAGCCCGCAGAACCCACAGAGCTGCATTATCTCTGACTTAGAAAATAGCAAGCACCTCTACTTGCCAGCACTTCAAAAGCTGCATTCGAGAAAGCTACAGACCCGCACTGTCTCTCAGCGTCGTTGCATGGACTGGAAAGAGGTCCGCATAAAGGGCTCGAGTCTACCGAGTTGATTTACTTTGATCAAGAATTTGGAAAGCTTGTCTCTGTCGTGCATCCGGTGCAACATGGCATGACAGCGCTGATGCCCCTGCAATATTTGCTTCTTTGGTAGGGCTTGCAGGCAGAGGAACGGCTGATCAGTGTTTTGGCCCGAGGTTCCTCATGTTAGGAAAACGACAGCTCGTGCTCCGTAGCGGAGAAGCACAATAGCAAAAGCGGGCGAGAAGCGCAGAAACAGAAAATGACAGCTCGGGCCCTGAAGTGGAGATGCGCAAAGCACAATAGCAAGAAGCGGACGAGGCCCAAAAAAAGCCAAGAAACAGGCGCAACAAAAAATCCCGTAAAACATGGCCCTCCCTGATGAAATTGCCAGGAGCATCGGCAGGGCTCGAACATGAGCAACATCAAAAACTGTGGCCGGTTCAGGTATGCTGGTGTTGCTGGTCGTGCACAGATCATGGTTTGGAATAATTGCTCTTGTTGCTGCCAACATTTCGCAATCAGACAGCTAACGGTGCAGTCGGTCCAAGAGAGCTGGAGCCTTCAGTGTTTAAGGTTGTAGTCAGCTGCCACTCCGCTGAACTCTACCCCGATGCAAACTGGAGGGGTTGCCAAGCTTGTGGATCGTGAGTTGACTTGGGTCACTCCAATACCCAACCAGCTCTCAAGCTCATGAGCCCTTCACAAAACTTACCAAAGTGATTGTTTTGTCAGAGGTGGCATCTTTCTGCATCTATCGTTCTTGCAAGCTCTCTTAGGCCGGCACCGATCACGACACAAAGTCGTCTGGCACGTGTCAAGGCAACGTTGAGACGCCGCCAGTCGGCCACAAATCCGACATCTCCACGACGGTTCGCTCGGACGAGGCTGAAGATAATAACCTCCCTCTCGCTCCCTTGGAATGCATCAACGGTCGACACTTGCACTGCCAACTGCGCATTGTATGGCAGTGACCTTTGTATCAGCTTCACCTGACGCAAGGATTACAACATGCAGCCGCCCCGGTGCCACTTCCTTAAAATGACTTCACCTGCCTGTGCTCCATACGGAGAGATGACGCCAATGCTTTCGGGTCGAATCTCATGCTGCATGACCTGCCAAGGTACCGCGTTTAATATTTCTGAAGAGTCGGTGACACCAGCTATACGGCTACGCGCGGCTGGCCTGTTCCACGACCCAAGCCACACAGTCTGCTTCCGCTTCATTCTTTTTGGAAGCTCCCCCAGAGCTCTCCATGGCATCCACATGCAGAAAAACCAGCGGAGACCGGAAAGGAAGTCCGTGCGGCAGCTGCCGGTCGGCGTCCGTCACCGCATTCTTCAAGTCGCCACGGTAAAAGCGCCAGGAAGGGAAGGCGCTGATGGAGGGGTGCATTCGGTACTGATCTGTCAGAAGCGTGTACTCCATGCCCATCGACAGCAGCCCTTGTCAGCAGGGGATGAGAGGAGAGGGAGAGCGGGAGCTGGAAGACATGCAAAGAGGTAAAAGAGTTCAAGATCCAAAACCACATGTAAACTTCTACAGCTTCAAAAACTGCAGTCGCGAGGATCGGTCGAACATGGAGATGTCCAGGCCCTTGGCCTGGGCTTCCTGGCTGAGGACCGTAGCGGGGAGCTGGCACTGATCGCCCACCATCACGGTCTGGACGGCCCCCTTGCCGAGAGGAAGAATCACGGCGGGCTCGATGACCTGAGCCGCCTCGTCAATCACGATGAAAGGAAAGGTCTTGCTGTCCAACGGGCCCATGCCACAGCCGATGCATGTTGCACAGATCACATCTACAGTTTCAAAGACGGCTTTCATGCCTTTCTCCCCACGCCGCAGGCCACACTCCTGGAGCCTCGTCTCTAGCGAATACGGCTCTTTCGCAGAGCAAAGCCCCATTCGCAGCACCTTGACACCCAAGGCATGCAGCTGCTGTGCGACATTGTCACAACCTTTGTTGCTGAAAGCGGAGGCGAGTACTGGCCCACGGTTGCTCTTTAACCAACCGCAGATGATGGCCACTGCCGTGGTGGTCTTCCCAGTGCCTGGTGGACCTTGAACCAAGGTGAAGCGGCGCCTCACGGGACAAAGAGAACCACATCGTGCACTGCCCCGAACCCGACTGTGCCTACTTCAGTAACGCATGTGCTACAACACTTCCAGCTGCCCATCTGAGTACAACTGGATGCGAACAGTTCAGGCGTGCCTTTGCTCCAGGACCATGTCCCGAGCATTCTGCTGCGACTCATTCAAGTCCTTTTCGCTGTGGATGTCACTGTGTGCTGTGTACTTTTCGGCCCCGATGTCCTTTTCACGTGCGTGACGGCTGATGTCGGCTTTCGGATTGGGCGCCGCCCGAGTTAAGGGGTCCCACTTTGCCGCAGCCGCGGAAGACTCGTGGATATCTGCATAGAGAGCATCTGCCAATGGAGCTCCGGGCAAAAGGAGCCCGCACAAATTCGCATTGTAGTTGAGCTTTTGGATTGAATCTCGAGGGTTGGCAGCTTGGTCCACGCCCAGACACCTCTGCAACTCGTCCAGCATCTTGTCAATGCGTTTGTTGGCGATAATATTCGGACCAAGGTCCACCCTGTACAAGTCATTACCACTTCCGGTTGAAGGCAATCGCTCGTAGGGCGTGCTGAGGATTATGGTGTTGTCACGGATGCTCTCGACTTCTGCTGATATGGTTTTCTTCGGATCTTCCAAGTCTACGCCTCCGTTCATGGTGCTCAGCAGCACTGCTCGACCAAACTTGATTTCAGAAAGATATGGCATCCTCCAACCATCTGGCCAGAGCGTGACCCGGCCGTAAACGGCATCGAACTCGCCACAGAGTCCAGCGATTCCGATGCCTTCGTCTTGCAGCTGCCGAGTGCTGCGCTTCTGCACTTTCTCAAGCACCGCTTGCCGCTCGGCCTCGTACTCCAGCTCCAGGCTCCTCGAGTGCTTTGAGCGATGCAGTGCAGTGCAGTGCAGTGCAGTGCAGTGCAGTGCACTGCAACAACGAAAAGAATCGAAGAAAGTGTCTCGCTGGGCTGGGCCTGCGATGAACAACAAAAGACGAGAGAGTGGGTTGCAGGGGGGGGGGGCCCTGTTCTACAGGACCCTCTGCAACCAGCATCCTTCTTGCTTTTGCTTTGAGGCTCTGGTATTACAGTTTGTCATTTCGCAGCTGTGACAAATCCGGGAACCGTGTGGTGAATGCTACTCCAGGCACTTGTTCACCTGTTCGATGTCCACTGCCGTGCTGCACAGCTCAGGGCTCAGTGACTTTCGCCTGGCATGCTAACCTGTAAATTCATGTCTCTGGCCTGGCAATGCTGTTGCGATTCTGGATCTTCAACTCGAGGTGTTGTGTTGCGGTTCATACCAGTTCAGTTGTACGATTGTACTGCGAACCCGACGATTGTACCTACCGGCGGCGAGTGCTCATCCCAGCCAGCCGTTGCAGCTACAATCAATGGCCTGCAGAGGCAGGCAGTGCCATACCCTACATCGGTCGCCATTGCACAAGGATGCAGAAAGTGTTCAAGCGTACGTCGAGCGCGTGCCCCTCCCCCTGCAGCATCTCCGACCGACCGCCAACAGGACACGGAAACCACGGCATTCTACGATGCGCTGTGCAAGTGCAAAGCGGTCACAATGACAGCGGCCAAGGTGCGAGGTAAAGTGCCGGACATAGGCATCGAGGGATGTACGCCACTCCTGCGTGATGCCGCCGGCTTGCTCGACGGTTCTCCATCCATAAGGAGTCAAGACAAACTTCGGTCCAGAGTCACCTGCTTCGTCTTGCGCCACCTCTGCAGGCCCAGCTCCAGAGACGCGACTTGGATGGGGAACTAAATTGCCGGCCTCTGCTATCCACTTGAAGCCGCCAGACAAAGGAGGAGCCCCGCCGCTGCCGTCGAAGGAAATCGAAAATGTCGCCTCTTTGGCATACACGTGAGGATACAATGGCTCGCCGGAAAGCTCTTTTCCAAAGGTGAAGGCATCTCCCGGGATCTCTCTGCCATTCTTAAAATAAAGAATGGCTCGCCTCTCAAGATCCACGCAGCAGGTGATGGCGTCGTCTTTGCCGAATGTTTGGCCAAACTTCTCGAAGTTGCCTGCATGGGACTTCGTAGCCGTGCCACCGAATCCCCAAGAGAACCGATCAGTTCCCAAAGCCAATTTGGCATCCGCCGTAGACCAGCCAATGCGCAAGTTTCCGCCAGTCTCGTTCCACACACAGAAGGCCCACAAGCCTTCTCCTCCAACACCACAATCAGCACGGACACCGGCCCACTGCGTTCCGCTGTCCGTCTTCCGCTTGGCACGCTCTCGAGTGCCGCTGCCAGTGCTGCCCATGAGAAGCCTTGGACTCACTAGTCATCAACGTCCCCACACAATCCGACGAAGCAATCGTCTTACAAAGACTCATCCCCAAGCAAGCAACAACAACATTCCTAGATGCGACTGGCACTACATGTTCGTGGCTTATTGTTCTGCTGGCGCTATTGCCTCCCCCCAACAGAAACTTATCAAAAGCGCACACTCCCGAGACGAGCCCGAAGTAGGCTACTTTCATCAGAGCGACAAGCCGTTCTCGCAGTCGTTCACGTTCAGCCTTAAGCTCTCCCCGGCCTGCAGAGCATCGCCAGGCCCTCGTGGCGCCTTCGCTGGAGCCGCGGCATCTTTTTGGCCCTTTCCGTTTCCTCCCTTCGAACCTCCCTTCGATCCGGCGTCGCCTCTGTCCTTCCCCTTGCCACCGCGCTTTCCTTCTTTGCCTCCGTCTCGCCAGTTGTCTTCACTCCATCCAGCTCCGCCGCCTTTCCAGCCAGAGTTCCAACCGCTCCATCCCCAGCCAGACATCAACTGCAGCCCTCTTTCAGATGAGGTGAGTGAAAGCGAACAGGGCTCTTCGAAGGTCCGCGAGGCTCTCTGCCTTTGAGCCGCTGCAATCCGTCTGGCATGTCGAAAGGGCTTCAGGAGAAAACAGCAGGTGGACTGCTGGCTGCATCACTGAGACATCTCATATGGATATAGGCCCTTTTTTGGTTGCCATGCATCAGTTCAGTGAGACGGGTAAGGGAGAAGAGGAGATGCTTTCCTACAGAAAGAATCCCCCCCTGGGCACTTGATGGCAATCCCCCGAGCGGACATAAGACATAAAGACTGTTCGCTGCATCGCTAGGTATCGAAAGTGTTTTTTGCCTCTCCGCCTCGTGCTTTCAAAGGTGTCGGAGGGCACGACTCTGACCGCCATGGGGATGCATTCATTATCGTGCATTGTAGCAATTGTAGCAATAGCGACCTCAGCCGTACTGGGCCAAAACCGTCTGTATGGTGGACACCGCGCTGCTGCAAGTGTGCAGTGCACTCAGGAGGAGCTCAACTTGCGATAGCATATCCGAGAGCGGAGTGGTTCCGCGGCTCGTGGTCGCAGCCGAGCGCATCTTATCGACCAATTGAAGGAAGGTCTGCTTCCGGGATCCCACTGCTGCCAAGAGACCGGACAACCTTCGAGTGCTGGCATGGTGCGCGACATTCCCGTGCGGAGAAGCCGCGGATCTCAGGGCATCAGATCCTCTCTCAAGGATCTCCTGTCGAAGATCTGCGGCATCACCAGATGTGTTGGAGCTCGCGGATTGCAGCTTCCGGCTATAAAGATCCTTCAGCATAACCTGTATGCTGGTGAGCTCTGATGTGAAGAAGTTCTCCATTTCCAACAACAGCGACTCGAAGTCCTTTCTGTCTGCAAGGAGGGACGATGCAGTCTCTGAGGACTCGGCAATCATTGCGAAAAGCCATTCCAGAGTACCCAGCTCCGACACGATAGTACGGAAAGAGCTCTCGAGTGTCGAGAACAGCTCGAGAGGGAATTCAATTCCTTTGGGTGCTGGCTCCTCTGCTGCACTCGGGAGGAGTCTCTTCAAATCATCCAGATGTCTGAGAACCAGGGCCTCCTCATTGGAAGATCCATCTACATTGGACGGTTCTGCTTTGTCCTTCTTCCCACTGTTCAAGCCCATTACCCTGGAAAGCAATCCCATCGACTTTTTTAGAGTGTGCTGCAGCTGGTACTGCGAAAGGCTTCGTGCGCTTGAGAACAGTACCAGATCCAACACCAACATAATCGCTCCTCCCAGAACTGCTGCCTTCACACTCGTGGCCAAAGAAAGTTCTGCCCCAACGTCAATTGAAGAGTTGTACTCTCGGAAGACGCCACTCGGAGGCACCAAGGCATAAACTCCAATCGCCAGAACAGGAAGTGCAACTCCAGCGTTGGCTTTCGAATGAAGGATTTGGAAAGTCAGCACAAAGGCGAAAAGCCAAAGCCACACGGCGAACAACGATGCGTGAAACTCCGACTTCACTGCAAGGACTTGGCCCAGAGAGTGGCCTAACACGGTGCCAACGATCACTGAATTCAGACGCCGTGTGATCAAGCCAAGGGAGAACCCTGCTCCTGTTGTAGTGGAAACAACGGTGGCGACAGTAGCTGCGGCTCCAGAGGTATATGCATTCAGCATGCGCTCCAGTCCAACCCAGCCAAACAAGAATGCCAATACCATCGCGAGCGTGCTACGAAGCACGAATCGCCGATGCGATGGGTAGTTCCCTTGATTTCTGGAATTTGTTGGGCATATGTAAGAGTCATGCGTGCAGGGCGCCCTTCTACGATGCAAAAAAGCAAACCCTGAATTGCAGACAAGCGTCGAGTCTGAGGGAGCTCTATTCTGACACAAAGCTCCGACAAGAACCTCACGTCAGTTGCGACAGCCAACGTTGCACAACTCTTGCAGGAATTCGTGTACCCCTCACTTTGAGTAGTAAGTAGTACTTTTCACACTGTTGATACTTCTCTCCCTCCTCACTGCCGAAACTTGCCCGTCGACTTTGATGTCATGCGGACATGACCTCTTTTGTCATGCCGCTTCCTGGATTCCTGTCGACAAAATGCGCAATGGGGACACCGGCCCCATCATGCGATATGCTAGCATGGCGGGGGCACAGGCTGGGTGGTCCAGGCGCTGCATGCGAAGGACTCACACACCGAGCCCCGAGCAACTCAAGAACACCGTGCAAGCACCTTCTTGCAGACGACATCGTAAGGAGAAGTGCTCGAGACCTCTTTATGAAACCAGACAAGCCTGGAGCATGCCAGAGTCTTCCTTCAGCTCTCTTTCTGTTGCTCTTTCTTTTGCTTTTTCTTCTTGTGGGGAGTTTCTCTGTTTCGCACGAATACAGTCACCCGTCAACCGCGCATAACTCAGCAATCTCGCAGCGCGGGCCCACGTTACACACAAAGCAAACGAGGCAAAAACAACAAATCCTCGTGAAGCCTGCGAAACCTGGGTTTTGCCAGAACTGTACAAAGCATGTCATGAAAGTGTAAACCAGCCAGGCGTTGAACAACCCCGTCCAAGCAATACACAAGCCAGGGCAAAATGTGAACACACACAACGCTCTTTGACGTTGACTTGAACCCGCGTTGCCTCAGTGGATTCCAGCTTGTTCTGAACGACATCGTCTCCAGCACTTTAAGACGAGAGATCGTTCCTTTGGCAAGCTCACACACTCGTGACACTCGGATTCAGTGGAGGCTTGACGACTCAAAACCGACAGTTTGGCTGCACCTGCCTGATGCAATGGTGCACAATGCCAAAGCAAAGCTCAAGCTTTCGCCGCTCATTTCGTTCTTCGCAGCCACCTTCGGAAACTCGGTCTCCAAGGCTTGCATGGCCTGGAGCAAAGGATTTATGGGCTCTGCTTCTCTCCTCGCAATTCCGTGCGCGAGTAATCATCACTGACCGCCGGCCTCTTCGAAGTCCTCGATGGCAGCTTTGTCCACGGGATTTCGCGGGTTCGGTATGGCCTTTGCGGCCGCGTAACAGATATCCTGGATCGAAGGTAAAACGTCCTCGAGCCGCGTCCCAGAAGATGGCGACAGCCTCGGTATGTGTCACACTGGTGCCGGCTCTGCATCTATCAGACTCTAATCCTCTACTCCGACACGCGCCAAGCGACTTCCTGGAAAGGCGGTTGGCCATCGAGGCGTGCTGCAAGAGGGCGGCCAGGAGTTCCGTGTACGCCTCGAGCTTCCTCCGTCGCCGGCTGCGTGAAACCAAGATGCCAAAGTCCTGGCAGCTGGGAAGATCTTCTAAAGCATGAGAGAAGGAGCAGCACATGATCTCCTCGAACCAGGCATGGGATAAATGGCCCTCTATATCAGACAGCCAGAGCCTGGTCCCATCGATGGAAGACCTGGCCGGCCGCCCAAAGCCCATTTCTTATGCAGAACAGCAGGACATCAAAAAGCACAGCAAAGCACTCACAGAGAGCAGTCAAAGTCTGCAGTCCAAAGAGCTCGATGGCGAGGCTTACTTCATCTTTCGTTGCAAAGGGTAGCCCCTCGATCACCGCGCTGACTGTCTCGGCAAGCTCAGTAGTAAGCTCTGTAGCCTTCACAAGGGCTTCGTTGGGGCAAGGCAAGATCTGGCTGACAATCGCGATGAACGCGCCAACACATGTCATAATGGACTGAGTCCACGGATCGCTTGGATCGTTACTGAAGGCCGGAGAATTTGGATCCACAAAGGCCATTGCCCAGTAGAGCACATAGATAAGTGCCTGGCCCAACCAAAGACCCAGTCCCCAGTCTGCTTACTTAAGGTGTCTCCGCAAAACTAGCAAAAAGACTTATTCCAAAGTCGTATCCCGGCTGCGTAGACACGCACACACGTGCCGAAGCCAATATAAAGAAAGATGCCGGTGAAGAGCGCCAGGTCCACCAAAATAATCAAGGACCTCACGGAGCCCTCCGTGACAGCTGTCCAGTGGACATTGAAGAAACATTCCCGCAAAAACTCCGCTGTGCTGTTGGTCTCCACAAAGCGTTCTCCGTTGCCCAAGTTGCACAAAGGCAGCCAGTCGGAGGCATAGATGACGTTGCCCATTGAAACGTCGATGACCTCCTCGCGTGTGGCATAAGCGCCGCCATTCAGGTAGGTGCCAAATGCGCGGTTGATCAAGAGCACGTTTCCCAATGCAAGGCCAGTGCCAATGACGCCCTCGACTGAGTAGCGCACTGAGGCACCAAGAGAAGGGCCAAGCAGAAAGCAAAAGTTTTGCATCGCCATGTTATAGCTGGCCATGTATTTGCTACTCCTGGTGCCCCAGCTGTTGAAAAACTCGGCGACAGGATACAAAATGACAGGTCCACCAATCACCAACATCCAGAAAGCTAGCCGGAAAGCCAGCCACCAATGAGAACGGTAACGGCGCCGTGCTCGCAGGGCTGTTTTTTTGAACTTTTGGTGCTCGTTCAAGCTTTCCAAAACCTTGATCATTGCGTTTGCCCAATCTGGGTTCGTTGGTGTGCGCAACGCAAGCCTGTCCACATCCTCATCCACAGACATAGAATCTGTATGCACTATGGACGGTGGCTTGTGAAAGCCCTTCTCAATGTCGTTCATGCACTCCGCTAGGTCGGTTTCCTCTTGTTGCCCCTGCTGCAAGTCTCCGTCTTCATCTTTTGTAAGACTGACAATTGGCACGGATGGAGCTTGAAAAGCTTCTTGTATTTCGCGAGAAGCTTGATAACTTGGTGGTGTTACGTGATCTGGTATGCAGGGAAGTGCCTGGACAGCTTCTTTGGTGCCCCTATCGCCCCGCTTTACTACCTTCAGCTTCACGTTGCACCCGGCCAGGTCTGGAGGATCAAGCCCGTTGTGCTTTCGCACAGAAATTATCGTACCTTCCACAGTTAGTGGGGTCAGCGGGCTGTCCACATCTCCATCACTCCGTTGGGCCTTCGACCGCTGCTTAAGCGGGGAAGACATGCAGCAACTAGCGACTGCCGAATTTTAACAGCATCCTGAGATTGAGCCAAATGCCGTGCGCTGGACTTCTAGGCCCTAGGCCCTAGGCCCTTCGACTGCCTTTCCCGCTTGCACTTCCAGTGACGTGCCGGCTAGATTCGCTTCATTTTTTAAGCAGCTCGGCACGGCTCTCCTCATGCAAGCCGCCTCGACTGTGGGCATGTCTGGTACGCAATTGGTGAGAGACTGACGCCACGACACTCACATGCCAACATAGTGGTAGGACACGTTCGTAAGGTTGACCTGCAGACGATGCAACATGCTGTTTTGCGAACATGTTTCAGTTTTGCATGCTGGCCCTGGCAAATCGAGACTCACATGGGTGGAACTCTGGGAGCCAGACATGGAGACAGCTCAAGACCAAGGCCAAGAGAACCACCACACCTTCAAGGGGTCCCGCTTAATGCCACCTTCCACACTCTGCAATTGAGGCTGCGACCAGATGGATAAAGGATCACTTCTGTTCGCTCCAGAAACGGCAGGACACTGTACCTCCAAAGGCGTGGAAACACAGCTACAGAACCGGCAAAATGCATTGAAGGTCTCACCCGAGCGACATGATGTACAGGTAGTAGCACAAAGCCGCAGCATAGAGCAAATTACCTGGAAACGGCATTGCTCTTGCTAGTCTTTTGTCCTCGCCATGATCGCCCTGGCCCTCCGGCCCAGTACAGGCGGCTTCGTGCTCGTCTAACGATCGCTTCTACTCGCACAAGACCTTCTGCTTGCACTCCATGACACCATAAGTGCACAGGGCCCGTGCCCTTCAGAGCATTAAGGCTGTTACGCATGCAGACAGAAGCATTGCCGAACAGACACATGCATAACACCACATGGACCCAAGGCTGGACCTTCGTTCGCCTAGTGCTGGAAGTGTCAGATGAGGGTCTTGCTTGCGGCACTCCTTCGACAGCCTTTTAGCTCACGGTCACACACAGACACGCGCGCTAACTACTTCCTGCGTGGCTGCTTTCGGAAACAAGCTTTGGACATATAAACTTCTTCTCACATGTCTTCTACAAGGCTGCCCAAATCCAGGCTAGGGAGGACGGAGGACGGAGGGGAAGTCTCAGGTAGAGTCAAGATCCAAATGTAGTTTGCCAAGAAGATAAAACTCCATATCAAAAACCGACACGTGCAACTCCAACACCGGAAGTTTAGTCTTTGCTTTGGCGAAACATCGTCTCGGAACAGAAAGCTGAAGGAAGCTGGAATAGCAAGGCAATCCGACACGACATTGCAAGCCTGTAACACCACCCGAGCTCGACTAACTTCGCCATGAGGGACAACGTCGAACTCAACGAGCAAATCAGCACGCCCGAGTTCTTCAGTATACCGTAATACCAGGCGAATACACTTCAAAGGTCTAGGCAGCACCGGGATCACCACGGCAAGTGGATGCTAAAATAACACTGCTCAAAGAAACGCCTCCGGAACACGAACGTCTCTTGAGTGCCAGTCCAAGGAGCTCAACATGGCAGCTGCAAGGTTGGGCTGCATGAGAATTGGCAGCATGAAGTAGTGCAGTACCTGCGGAATCCATTTTGGTGCGATGCTGCGACACTGACCACAAGCGAGGCCCGAGCATACAGCACGAGGAACAATGGAAAGAACGAATTGCAGTGAATGTCAAAAGCGTACATCCATTCCTGGCATGCGAGGTTCGACATTTCGCAATGCATCTTGTCCGCCCGTTGGTAAACGGAAGCCAAGGGCGCCATCTTCTGTTCCACACCATGGAACGACTGCGCTCTCATGTAGTTGTTCGCAACAAACCACGACACCTTGCTACATGTGAAGGTGACAACCAACACATCTCCGGGCAATGGCATCTCCCGTCGTAAGCCCAACACACTAGAAATCAGCACCCCGAAAACCAGGAAGTGACCGATCACGAAATGCAGCACGATGTGCAAGAAGGCAGCTCCTCTCTCAAAATAATGCTCGCTGCATTCGGTCGATATACGTAATGCCACACATCTCGCCTGTGGCTTGGAAAGCCAGGCCATATGCAACAGCCGCAACGGTCAA
Source organism: Symbiodinium sp. CCMP2456 (assembly GCA_905221635.1). NCBI lineage: Eukaryota > Dinophyceae > Suessiales > Symbiodiniaceae > Symbiodinium > Symbiodinium sp. CCMP2456. The sequence goes on along the minus strand of CAJNDV010032331.1, from coordinate 68,229 downwards.
GAAAAACACCAACACCTCCACGGTGTCGGAAATTCACGTCTGCACAGCTGGGTCAACATGAGGCCGTGGCTACAACAAATGCAGGATCGTCTCTCGCCTTTCTGAATGACATCTATCACACGGAATGGCTCGGCTTCGGAAATTAAGGCCCTTGCCCATTGATTTTTTGTTTGCTTGCGATAAGACGTCAGCTGATAGACCTTCCTGCGCAAAGTCCAAGCAGTTGGAACCATATGTAGCCACGCAAGCACGATTGGCAGCTCCTCGGCGAAATGCAGAGGTACAGCATCTGTGCGAAGGTATAGTCTATGTCCATTTGTGCCTCGTCGAAACGCGCATGCAGTTTCATGCGCAGAAAAACTTGGATTGTTTCGTCGTGTGGCCCGGTACATTGCTAGCACACCAACGCCCAAACACAACGCTGTGTGGTGTTGTAGGCTTCCGCAACACGACAAAACAATCGCCGGTTGTTACTTGAGCCAAGCCCGCTCGCGACTTTGCCGAAATGCCCAAGCCACGCATGCCCTGCATCGCTGTTTTCAACGCTTTCTTGGGTCCGGGACGACCCCGGCCAAGCTCAAGTTGCGTTTTTGCTGAAGTCATTTGTGCCAGACCAGGCCACTACATCGCGGCATTACGCACTGTTCGCGATTCTAAAGAAGTGACGCCAGAAAGGCATAGGCGTAGAGGGAGCCGGGTTTCGACAAAGGGGCGGGAATGCAAATGTTCCACCGGAGCCAGGGCCCTTGTACTATGCTATGACTCCGCAGGGCATCGTGCTGCCCTCGCCAGCGAGAAGCGCGCGCTTGAGTTGCATTTTTTTTTTACAACACGCACCTTTTTCCGTGAGCAGCTGGGGCTCGGGCGCGCCCCAGCGCCGTATGGCCGACAGCTTGCTGGACGGCCACGGAAAGCACGCTCCACCAGCGGCGGGCCCACGCAGCCTTCGCCGGGGCTCGCACTGCCGGCGGGGCCCTGTGCGCACGGAGGGCGACAAGGCGGCCACTTCGCAACCGAGCACGCACAGGGTTTGCGCGCCTCCTGCATCGAGTTCGGGGTAGGTGGCGTGCTTGCGCCGGTAGGCGGTGCGCAGAACGGTTCCATCTTGTGTGGCCGCGCCGGGGTGGGGCTCGCCGTCACGCGTTATAAGGGCGAGACGAGGGTCGCATCGCAGCAGAGGGCTCAGCGGTGCGGCACCATAGATGACAAGGTCAAGGCGCCGGCGATCGTCAGGCGCAATGCGCGGTGCGGTGGTGTTGACGAGCCATTGTTGGGGCACCATGTGTCCCTCAGGTCCGACATTAGACCCCGGCAACTTTGCACCACGCCCGCTCAACTAGCTTGGCTCGTCTGGCCAGCAGGCCGGTCCGGGGGCATGCGAGTGCATGGTCGCCGAATGCATCAACGCGGCGTCCGCACCCATGCTCCGAGGTGCTCCCGCAGCGGCCTGGTGCGAGCGGAAGTGGGAGCCGGAGTCGCCGACGCAACGCGATCTGCATTGTCTCCGCGGTGAGCGAGGTGTGGGGGTCGCTGGGGATGGCCTGGAGGCGAGCAGCGGCGTGCGGACCAGCTTGGGAGCGCAAGAGCGCGCGGTGGGGAGGTGGCAGAGAGGGCAGCAGCACGTGGTCGCGGAAGAAGAGGTTCCGTGTACGCGACGCACTGTGTTGCCACCCGTGCTTCCATTATCTTCCATTCACCGGGCTCGGCGGTCCCTTCAGGTCGGTCAGGCGGACGTGCTCCTTGCGCCAGGAGCTCCCAGCCAGGAAGGCACGTCTGTCCACCTTTCGGCTGCAAGCATCCCACGGGCCGCAGAGGCTGTTCGGAGGCATGCTGGTCCATGCGCGTCCGTGAGGCAGCGGACCGCCCACTCCGTGAAGGCCGGGCTCCTTTCGCGGAGCACAGCGAGAGCATCGGCCCAGGCCGCCCAGTACGCTGCAGGTCCGGTGCGCGTGGCCTGCGACAGCCCCAACCCGCCCAAGCTAGCCGGAAATAAAGCGATGTCCCTAGCGGGGCATGCGCGGTGGTGCCCAGACAGGCCTGGAAGGTGCCCCATATAGCTGCGTCATGTGCCGCAGCATATGGCGCTATGAGATCGGGAGGGACGGTCCGGAGCGCGTGGTTAGCGCGGGGCGCGGCGCAGAAGCTGTGAGGAGGAGCCACGCGCACTGCAGGTCAGGCAACTTGGGGAGCTGGCGGAACAACGCATCTTCGGTTTCGAGTCTTTCGGAGCCCCAGGCACGGACGTACTCTGGCGTGCCGATGGGGGTGCCGAGTGCGACGAAGCCTCGCTGCTGAGGGGGCCGGTTGCCACACCATACGTCGGGCCCGAGGTCGGCGATCCCGGGCGGAGCCGGGCCACCTGCGTAGTTGAAGACGCGCGTCTTTCCCAAGTTGGCGGCTATGCCCGTATGCGTCTCGACCGTGCCTGTCACCAGATCCAAGGCGGCGTTTCGAGTTGGGTTGGGCAACAAGACGTAGAGGTCATCCAGAAAGGCCATGAGCGATTCGCCCTGTCGCAACTGTGAGTCTGCCCGGCGTAACGCCTCGTGTTGGCCGAGTGCGAACAAGGCGGGGGCCAGGGTGTCCCCCTGTTGCATTTTTCGCACATTGATGCCGCATCTCTAGCGCTGCTGCTGTCGCAGGCCGGGCCACACGCTGCGCGCGCCTTCGCTGTCTTCCCAACCTCAGCCAGCCGAGGTAACTGTGCCCTCACCACTCTTCCGCGTGCTGCTGCTGCCGCTGCCTGTGGCACCGTGCACGTGCGAATGCCGCGGCCACCTTGACCCTCTCGGCGACCATATAGGGCTGCATGTGCGACTTCCGGTGCGCTCGCATCCCGAGCCCTTCCTCTCGAGCGGGCGGTGGCAATGGTATGCCAGGAAGCCGGGGCGCGGGTCGCCCGTAACGTTCGCCTGGCCGACATCAACATCGATGTTCCGGTCTCCGATGACCGCCGCTTCGAAGTTGTCGTGAACGGGCTGTCCCTGCGAAATGGCGCGCAGCAGGCTGTGGATGCCACCATCGTCAGCCCCTTTATACGCGGGCGGGTGAGGCCCAGCCGCGCGCAGACGTGCAGCCCGGTCGAGCTGTTGAGGGCGCCGCCCGCCGTGAACGCCACCAGACCTACCCCGAGCTCGCGCACGCTCACCGCTGCCGCTTGGTGGTTGTCGGTGTGGAGGTTGGAAGCCGTTTCGGCGCTGAGGCTGCTGGCTCCGGTTGCTCGCCAGGCAACGTGCCTCGGAAGTGCAGGCAGAGATGCGGGCGGCAGCGCGTGCAGCGTGGGTTGCCCGTTGCTCCGGGCTGCTCGCCCTAGCTGCACACCGCGCCCTCGCCGCATCCTTATTGGAGCTCCCGCCCGTTGGTGACTGCAATGTCGCCGGAAAGGCGCCCGAGCTGAACGAGGCCTCGCCGACGTGCGTTGGCAGCTTCCGGTGATCGGCACCCGCCAGGGGCCCCGCTAGTGCCCTGGCAGGAGCGCCTCCGTAGGACCAGATAGGCATTGACGGATGCTGCTGGAGAAAGGTCCGTGGCAAAAAAAATATTCTGCAGACCCTTTGGGTACCCGGAGCGCGGATCGTGGTGTGCGGAAATTACGAGCAGAATACGGTTGGCCACGACCCCAACAACGCCAGTGCCAATCCAGCCGTCGAGCACATCAGATGGAGCGTTCGGACTGTCTTGCCAGCAATCCGAGCTCGACAGGACTTGTCCTTGACATCACGGCGGCATTCCTCAATGCCAAAATGGACAATGACACAACGTTTGTCAAGCCTCCAAAGATGCTGTTCCGGGAAGGCCTTTTTTTCAGACGGACTTTTTCGAACTGCCTGAGTGCGAGCCGCGGTCGCAGCTGTCCTGCTACCTGGACTGGCTACGACACGGCTACTCAGGCTGTTGGGGCCGCAGCGGCAGGCGGCTCCGTCCGGCGGGGGCTTCGACGTGGAGCACGCACTTCGCCTTTTGGCTGAGGAGGAGATCACTGGCGAACCTGTTCCAAGCAGCATTTTCTTCACTGTGACTGAACATGAGCGTCAACCTTGGATTAAAGCTGCTGGAGATGAGGTGTCGAACATGACCACAAACGCTGCGTGGGTGGAGGTAAACATCAATAACGCTCCAGAGGAGTTGGGTCTGGGGCCGCATGAACGCTTGCCTAAGGTACTCCCGATGACTGTCGTGTGCACTCGAAAGCCTTTGCTTATGCAGGATGACAAGTGTGAGTCAGATCGGGATGCCGGGAGGGTTCAGAACGGTAAAGGCTTA
>CAJNDV010032331.1:32773-46401 GCA_905221635.1 Symbiodinium sp. CCMP2456 | reverse complement strand
GGCCCTACGCTCGATCCAGAACCCTTTCCCACACACACATACATTGTGCGCAGAGACAATGCCACACAAGAGGAAAGTTCCCTTTGACGGGACTGGGTAACGAACAGACGCAGCTGCATGATATGCACCTGCGGAACGAACCGCTCGGGGTACAAGACATGGAGATGCCACGACGCCATGAAAAAGCTTGGACAGAGCGCCGAGACCGAGACATGCGAACATCAGGAGTGCAGAAACTAAGACTGCAGGACACCGAAACACCGGGACGACACCGGGACACCAAAGCACCGAGAGAAAACCTTGCTGCCATGAAGGCAACGCAAGCAAAACCCTCAACACCAAAACAGGTGAAGAAAGCGAGGTGGCCTCCGTTCCTCGTCGCCAAGGATCCGGTAAGCGTCGCTGACTTCCTGTGATGTCAAGTCTTTTAAGCCTAAAAGCCTCCAAATGAGACCGGAGCTCCGGCTCGCCTGAAACTGCTTCGTGGCTTCTGGGTTGTCCGGATTCTTGTCCGGGTGGAGAGCCTCGAAGCGAGAACCGAAGCCAACACCGAAGGCTCCTGCGCCTCATCTCTCGAGCGACAGACTAACGACTTCTTGTAGAAGGCTCGGCGTATGTCCGCCTCCGATGCCTCTCTCAGAAGGCGCTTGGCAACCATCTCACTGCCGAGATAGGCTTTGCAGCTGTAGCTTGTTCAGGCATGCTCTAGACTTAGTAGACTCTACACTCTGCAACGATGGCGGGCTTGGGGCAGCTGCGTCGCATTGAATATTTGCCATGGTTCGCGTTTGCTCTGTGTGGTGGTTTGGGCTTGCCAGCTTGCCCCCTTCCTTGACCCTGCCTCAGGCCGCACGCCTAAGACGTTGTACAGCTCTGTGTGCTGGACCTTCCTGGAAGTCGAGCCGGATGAACGGGCACGGCTTTCGCCACCCGCCTGCCCAGTCAGAGAAATCACAATCTCGCGTCCTTGCCTTGTCCGAGTCAAAGGGCCTCCTCGCAATCCTCGCACAGGACCTCATGCAATGCGCCAGGACAAATGACAAAAAGGAGGAAGAACGTCAGCTCCCAGCTTCCGCAGCTTCCTCAGGCAACGAGTACCAATCCTTCGCGGCGCGAGGCACGAGGCTCCACTCGCAGCTCAAGAGGCGGTCCTTCTCCCACTTGCGAGCATCTGAATTCCACACCTCGAGCCACTTGCCAGGGAGGTTTTGCAGGTTTCCTGTCGCTGCCTCCCTTTCCCTATGCTCGTTCCGTCCCGGCCCGTCCCGGCCCGTCACCTTCTCTCCCTTTTTCGGGGACTTTCAGCGGCTATCGCGAGGGCCTCTCCACGAGCCGTGCGCAGAATGGCCCCCGGCGTGTTCACGACGCCGCGGACGATCTGTCCTCTGGGCGTTCGTTGCATGACGGCTGATGACGGCGGCATCCGGGGACCTAATGCCTATGGCCTGACAGCTTCATCGAGCATACTGAGGTCCGGTCCACTTCCCACAACAGTTCCAGCCACGGTGCTCCCAACGCATGTGGCCAAGCCAGTGCCACAGCCCTTGGCAAAGCCCTGAGCCGCTGCGACTGCGAGATACTGCCAGACACGCGGAGGTCCCTGCGCTCCGGGCCGCGCGCCTTGATGCCTCCGCACTTGGCCCCCACGTAGGGCTGGACGACCTGAGTGAAGAACTTTTAGAAGCGAGGTCTCCGAGGCTCTGCAAAGGCTCCGGGCCAAACTCGCCAAGCCCACGCCCACGCCCCTGGCCAGAGGACTTCAAGTGCGTGAAGGGAGGAACGGAGGAAGGGAGAGGAACGGAGCTCTTTTGTAGCTCCGCGGCCCAGCGAGGCCTGGCCATGGTCTTCAGGCCACTCGCCGTGCCGGCCACGGCGTCTCGGGGCTTCCGCACGGAGAAGACGCTGCCGACAGCAGCCTACGCCCGAGACAGAAGGGAACCGGTCGTGAGTCCACTGGTCACCGGCTCATGCGCCTTCAGCATCTCCACCTCCGCCTGCTCGCGCTCCTTAAGCCCAGTTAAGCCCACTGAAGCCACGCCCCCGGTTTCTCTGCGCTTTGCTGGGCCATCACGCTTGCTGCTCCTGCAGACGCAAGGCCAGAGCCTCGTGCCTCAGAGCAGTTCACGGTCCCTTCTCCTTCTCTCGCTGCCTTCGCCCATGTGGGCCCCTGCCGGGCGGCTTGCTCGGCATCGTAAACCTCCATGTTGCGATGCAGCAATCGCTTCGGGTTCAAATCCGACTCTAAGTTCCCGGCCGCAACATCGGTAGGAAATTGCCCTGCCTTAGTGTGCATCTGATCTGATCCGGCCTGGCATGCCTCCGCTTGATGCCTCCGGGCACGTGTCACGCGCCATGGCGTCATTGTGTGAGTAATTCTCAGTTCTTGTCTGAAAGTCTTTATGGTTCAACCAAGAAGCACTCCGCTCAAGTCGGAAGTGTGAATAAGTGTCTCTCAAGGTGTCTGCATGTTTGCATGCTGGAGTGGCTGTGATGCCAAAGGGCAACTCGAACAAATACACAGCTTTCCGGAATAGTACGGCTGTGGATGCAGAGGCAGCGCGAAAACGTCTCTACAAGCCGAATACACAGCTTCAGTTGCACATGAAGAAGCGCGTGGAGTTCATGCCGCCAAGTCAAGCCAACTTGATCCACTTTTGTCCACTCACTACCGGCTCTCGGCTAAGAAGGCTTGCCGAAGCAAGTTGTACCTGATGTGCACAGCACAATCAATGCATCGACAACATGGTTGCCCCAATAGTGAAGAGAATCTTTTTCCCAATGCATGGGACAGGAGGTATGTAGGTCAGCAAATTCTATTTACAGACTGGTCACGTGGCAACCTAGCTACGATGTGGAGGTGCGCCTGCGGCACCTGTCTCCACAAAAAAGCCTCTTGAGCAGAGTCCGCAGAAGGAACACTCAGCCATGACCATTCCCGAAAGGGAATGGGGTGGCTTCACTCGTTTCTGCAGGCTCATGCAGCGGCTAAGGGACAAGTGCCAAACAGGGCAGCCGGCACAACTTCGTCATGGCCATGTGAAACCCATGCAACCTTGGAAAAGAAACGTTTGGAGCCTTACAGCTCGTCCTTGTCGCCGGTTTTCGCCTTGAGAATTGCGATCTTGTAATTTGTCTTGTCCTTGAGCTTACTCAAAGACTTCCTCGGATCAAGGTCGGTTCTTGCACATGGCACTACATGTCACATCTATGCCGTCTATGCTCTTTAAACTGAAGCCGAGCATCTTCAGATCTTCCTGCTTCTTCATTGTGGCCATGGCTTCTTCCTTTTGCTTCTCAAAGAGGTCACTGGCTGCCTTGTATTCCGCCTCCAAGTCCTCCATCTCCTGGCACGGTTCGGAGCACGCGAAGACCCTGCATGAATCTGCATGAGTCTGAAATATGAGTCTGCAGTGTCCTTTTGCATCCTGGTTTTCTCCTCCTTCATCTTGTCTGCTGCCATCTCTTTGATCTCCTAAGAGACATGAAGCAATGAAGCAACATGACGGTCCCCACAGGGCCACGAGCACAGGACCCGCTGCAAAGCTTCTCATGTCCTCCAAGTAGGCGTTGTCTTTCTTGTCACAATTCTCACCCGTGTCGGGGACACAAGGCATTTTGGCTGCACGCTTCACGAACTTGTTGAGTGCCTTGAGGTCTCGAGCGTCTTCGTACGGATCACCATCGGGGGATGTGCTCGGACTGAAATACTTCAGGGTAGGGTAGCCCTGGACGCCATACTTGCCGCACAAGTCTTTGGCCTCCAGCTCACAAACATGTCAGGTCTGGTCCGCTTCGGGCTTCTGGTGGGCTATGCGACTGTGTTCCGAGACTTCGAGTTCCAGCCCCACTCATCGATTCGAGCCTGCTCAACATGGCTAAGAATTTGCCTCGAACTGGCATGCCTAGCAGGCTTAGCCTAGCACTCTTGGGGTCCCCAGTGGTAAGAGACGGGTGACGTTGTCCAGGGTGCAGTCCACGTCCACGATGATGGCATTCGAGTCAGCTTTGTTCCATTTGGAAGCCAGCTTGTCCTCGGCAAGGCCCCCCTAGGGCAGCCGCCGCCCACCCCCCTTCATCTGCAAGAGGCAGGCTTTGAGACAGAGGAAAGCCTGCGGCTTGCGGCCTAGGGCACCCAATCAGGTTTCAGCTTCTTGCAGTGGCCTCACCATGGCGCCAGGAACTTCACGAAGGCCATCTTCCCGCTCTTCACCGGCTTCAAGACCTTTTCGTCCCAGTTCTCCGAGGTTGCCTCGAAGGCTTCCGCCGCCCCGCCGACGGCGCCGCAAGCGGCGACCGCCAGCAGCTTCCACATGACGCAAAGAGGCGCCAAAAGGGGCGCTGTCTTTTAACGAGAAAAGGCTCTCTCTTCTCCTAAGAAGCTGCGGAAGGGAGTCAAAGAGTCAAACAGCAAGGCAAGCGCGCAAGAGTTTTGGCATCCTTCCAACAACCAGCCTCTCTCTGGACGGTAGATGGCAACTTCCCTCTCCTCAACACGGAAAGGCAAAAACCCCAGTGTTGCTCTCGGCTTGCAAGCTCCTGCCACAGCTGCCGGCTGCAAGCTCCCCTGTCTTCCATCCGCACCGTCCAGACCTCGGTACTCTAGGGCCTCTAACACAACTCGCTGAGGCTGGGACACTGACCTGTCCCATCTCTGTGCGGCCGAGAACTGGCATCTCGAGACCTTTCGCGCACCTGCCATGCCAGCAGGGGAGACTAGCCTCCTGAGGTGCGTTGGAAGCACTCTCTCGGCCTTCGGAACTGCATTTTCAGACACCTGCAAGGACAGAAGCTTTCGAAAAAAGAAGAGTTTCGCACGTCATGCTCTCAGCCTCTCGGATCGGCGACAGCGGCTTGCAGCTTGGCAGCAGCTGCGCCTCCAATATGAATGTAGCGACATGTGGCCAGCCAAAGCCGGTCACCAGCATGAGAAAACCTAAGAATCCAAAGCAAACGGCCAACCTCGACTGCCGATTGGAGCGGCGAAGCGGCTTCCTGCAAGCATAGTACACAGTATTACAGCAAAAAGCTTCAGGATCACGAAAGAGAACACACTGCCACATGTGAACTTGACCTCCTGGGTAAGCGAATTCTCTTTCAGGGAACTGGCCTTGGTGCGTGACTCGTGGCTAGCCGGAGTTTGCGGGGACCGTGGGGACCCTATCCAGCCTGCCGTGGCTGAAGCGGTGTTTCATCCTGTCACAATGCAATAACCCGCGTATTAAACTGCTTCTTCGGAACGTGTCGTGGGAAAGCTGGGCCTGCATAGACGGCTTTGCTGGCGGTGTGGCAGTTTCTTCGTCCTGCAAGCACGACCACCCGCGAGGACCAACATAAACTCCAGCCTTTGTACTCTGCTCTTTGGCTGCAGATGCTGCAGAGGCAGGCCTGGCTTGCCCTAGCGGCCCTAGCGGCCCTAGCGGCCCTGAAGCCCTGGACTTGGCACCGCAACATCGCATTGCTGGCCTTGTCGATGCTTCGGACACCAGCACCGGGAGAGGGAGGTGGTGCTTTGGGACAGTGCTCCCTGTCAATTATGCAGGAAACAGGCATTTCCACCATCGCATTCCGCACCTCGGGTAGAAGCCAGCTGCGGAGGTCCTGTACGCGGCTTGCAAGCCCTCAGACTGCCAGAGCGTCTTTCTGACCTAAGCGGACGTCCTCGGAGCTCCACCAGAACGGCTTTGCGCTCCAGCCTGCCACAAAGCACTGCCACAGACTGGCAACACCTTGAAACGGAGGCACAGCCTGTGGAGGAATGATCATCACCTTACCTGCACCCAGCAGCGCAAGACATGTGATGTGCGGCTCGCTTGCAACGCTGCCTGGCAAAGACTGCCCCAATCTGCACTCTCTCCTCAGGCGAATTGCTGTCTCCAAACGCAAGATGAAGAAGTGACGCTGACAGTGGTCGACCCCAAAGGCTCGCCTGCGAGTCTGTGTTTCAAACTTGCTCCTTGGCGAAACGGGACCTGAACAGGAGATTCCTGACTCTGCAAGAGCGAGTGGTAAGAGCCTCAAAAGCCTTAATCTGTTCAAGCTGCTTTGGCTCACTGCTTAAGCTTAAACTCTTCAAGCCTTCTTGGTTAACTGCTCAAGGCCTGACGTTTGCACCACTGGCTGTTTCTTCTGGCCCTCGCAAGATGTCCGGAGCGAACTGTTGATCTGTTTCCGATAGCTGGCTCCGGGAAACACACGACCACCACCCCAGACTCGTTCAGAAAGTGCATATGCACGGAAAATGAAGAGATACATGAAATGCATGAGTGTGTGGAAGAGGGCGGGTGTGGCCGTTTCCATGTGAGCTTAATCTCGTGTCTCCGAATCCACACCCGCCAATGTTGTGAAACTGGCAGGTTTACAACCAGTTTGCCACTGCAGGCAGTATTTTTTCGCGTGTAGCCTTGACAAATTTCTTGACAATCCACTTCTCACAGTTTGACTCTTCGATCAGCTGAGTCGGGGAGAAGCCTCACTCGACAGGATCGACTTGAGCACAGGGTCCACATTGGGAACACTGCTACATGTGTCGTTGACGGACCTACGACAGCACGGAACAACTTTGCACCAAATCCGTATCTAGACATGACGCCTGAACCTGCACGCAGCGAGCCCTGGAAAAACAAAAGCGTCTGAGAGAATCCAAATCCAAAGTTCGCTGCGCCTGAGCGAGGGCTTTGGGATGCGGAAGAGCACCTGGAGATGGCCTCCGGTGAGTCCAAAGAGCTGCACCCATGCGTCCCCCTCCTCTCTTGGCCTGGCCTCCGGCTGCCTCACTGGGCTCCCTTCCCGCCGCCGGCCGAGTGCCTCCAGCGTTCGTTCAGTGCCTGCAGTTTGCGGTCCGTCTCTACGCCCCTGGCCGCCTCGCGAACACGGGGCTCCGCAGACTTGGGCCGCGAGTCTTTCCGCATCCTGCCCCAGAGAGGAAGGAAGGCCGCAGAGAATACCCGCCGCCCCGCTGCCAACCTCGAAGAAACGGTCTCCGCCAAGAAACCTGGAACCGCCTGCAGCGCTGACAAAAGGCAACGGCATCAACGTCTGTGCCGTCCGTGCCTCTGGAGTCTTCGCAGCTACCACGCTGGCACTGTCCATCCAGCGCTTCTGCGTCCGCGACGCCTGCGCTCTCGCATTTTACATTGAGTAATCATCAACCTTTGTGAATACCGATCATCTCTGCAGGGCTTGAGTTGGTTTTGCACCTCCTTTAGGATGGTTCGCATGTCAGTTGAGCTGACATCACTAATTACTCAAGAAAATCATGTCGTGCGACCCGCTTCCGTGGCCTGCATAACCTGCGGACGTGAGGACCATGCGGTCAACGAAGTGCTGCCTGGACCCTGCGCAGGCCAAGACTTGGTCTACTGATCGAACCTTCGGCAACCAAAACGAGGCGCTGACTACTCTGTAGGTCGGAACTCTCAGGCGCACAGCGTCCTCTGCAGGCTCAACTGCCGAGGCCGTGTCTATGCTGACAATCATCCAAGGTCAAGGCTCTGTCCAGGTTCAGCTCCACCATCAACAGCTGTTGGTGGATCTGATTGTGCTTCAGCACGTTCTGCAGCCGAGTTTGGAGTGGTACTCGCTGTTCTGCTTGTTGCATTCTCCATCAACAGAAGGACCTCGCAGACGCTGAGAGATCACAAACTCCAATCGCCAGACTGGCCGAGGCCGCAACGACATAAGCACATCTGAAAGTCAACTACAACAGCCGGATAAGCCGAAAGACCCAATCCTCGAGGCCAATCCTCAACACCCACACACTTACAATGCGGAACATGATTGCTGCTCCCTCTTCGGTCAACATGCGACAAAGAACATGTAAACGAAGAATTGTATCACCTAGGTTTGGCGGATCAACCAGTACAGCACCTGGCAAAGCTGACTTTCTGATTGAAACGGCTGCAGGTAGCGCCCAACATGTTGACTTTGCGTCATCCAAGACTGGCAAACACGGCAGGCCATACTGCAAATGCCCGAGTGGACAAACTAAACCTGGCGTGGACGTACAACTGCAGATTCACCAAACAAGTGCCTGCGCGCACGCACAATAGTTGGTCCGCCCTGCCCCCCCTCTTGCTTCACCCTCGACACAATTAACAACCATGCAAACACTGAGACTTCTGCAGCGGCATCTGATGAAAAACATGTGGTGCTGCCTTATCTCGCGACCTCTGCTATATGCCAACGCATTCAGGAAAGTCAGCCATCTTTTGCCAAGCGAGTGTCGTTTGAGCGGGTTCACACACGAACACTCACGGCCTAATTGCCAGGGCACGTGCACGAGGTACTGGAACTACGCGGTCTCCCAAGTCCTACATCCCCGACGGGTCTGGCACCTTGCTTCTCGCGCTTCTTGATCAACTCTGCTGACATCATGCTGAAAGCTGTTTCCACGTGCGTGGCGTCTTTGGCAGAAGTTTCGATGAAAGGTATGCCAAGTTCATCTGCTTTCTTCTGCGCCTCCTCGGTGGAAACTTGCCTGCCCGGTCTGGAAACTCAGCGCTGCCCTACGCCCTACACTCTCTGTTAGAGTCAGTGCTGCCTCTTACATGCCTGTGAGATGCCCCTGGCCCAACTCCCGCCTCTCTGCTGTCATGTCACATTTGTTCCCCAGCAAGATCTTAGAGGTACTTTCGTTCACGTATCTGCTGACCTCATTCAGCCAATCTTCCACATGAGAGAATGATTCCCGATCACATATGTCGTACACCAAGATGATGCCATCGGCGCCGCGATAGTATGCACTCGTGATGGTTCGAAACCGTTCCTGGCCAGCCGTGTCCCATATTTGCAGCTTGACTGTCTTCTGCTCCACGGGAATTGTTTTGAAGCGGAAGTCAACGCCAATGGTAGTGATGTAGCTGTCGGTAAATGCGTCGTCAGCAAAACGCAACAGCAAGCAGGACTTCCCTGTGCCAGAGTCGCCAATCAACACCAACTTGAATAGATGGTCGTAATCGCGCTTCATGCCACGCCGCAAGGCCCACTGGGGCACCGGCTGGGCACCGGGCACCCTCAAGTTCCCCAGGCCCCATATGCTTGGGCCAAAATACAGCAACACTGCCCAGACAACACTAGCTCTCAGAGCTGCTCGAAGGCCGTGTGCTGCCAAGGAGCAAACGGACACACGCCGTGCATTGCAATTGTGGCTGCGTCAGCACGAAACAGAGGGGCCTCTGTATACACACGAAAGAGGATGCCTTTGCGTGACGGCATAGACACACTCCACAGAAGCTACTTTGGATGTCCCACTACTTTGGAGGTGCTCCTTGCATTTCCATCCGTCCTTGCATTGCGACGTCCCAATCTCTGCAACGGACGCGTGCTAGCTGATCATGCAGGCATTTTTTCAATTCTTGACCATTAGCAGTAGCGGCTTCACGCACGTGCTTGAAACAAGAGAGCGGACTCTCTGGTGACACGAAACTTGGCGAAGTCGACTCCGAGCCGGGCCCCGGCCATCAGGCCATCAGCTCGTGGTCTTCCAGGACCGCGCCTTAGGGCCTTAGGGGCGCCTGCGTCGCCTTCGCTGGGCCCCACCATGCCTAGGTTGGTCACGGCACGGGTCCTTGTCGACGGTGAGGTTCTTGTCTTTGCCCACCCGCTTTCTCTCTCTTCTGTCGCGAGGCGGTTCTCCACCGATAAGAACCCATTCCTGTGCAGCAAGAAACACTGCGAGGTAGGGAACAGGAGTTTGAAACTCTACCACAGGTTGGAATTTCGGTTGCAATACAGTTCGTGTATTTTCGGGCTTGCTTCTGCAATTGGGCGGCGAATTCGGGCTCCTCTTTCCCTGCAACATACCATCTGGCGTTCGTTGGCACTGTTCGGAGTTCCTCGGGATCCAAGCAGAATTTCCGGCCAGTACCCCAGAAGAGCAGGCAGCTGTCATATTCGTAGCGGACGGAGAAGGTCTTCTCCTTCGAGCCCTGGCAGCGGACACAATGACCACACACCACGTTGTCCGAAGGCTCGCAGAATTCCATCGTGTAGGTCTCCCCCTTGGGTCCCTTCCAACTGCCCTCGAGCAAGCTAGAGACTCCACGCCAATGCTCGGCCAGACTCAGCCATTCTTCCGACCACTCCTCCTCTTCCGATTCCTCAGACTCTTCCGAAGTGACTCGCGAATTCTCCTCATGAGCCGAGTCCTTCTCGCTCTTTGTGCTTGGGCTCAATGCTGGGGTAGGGCTGGGCTGATGCTGGCCACTGGACGTGCTTGATGTCGCAGTGGCATCGGCATCGTCGTCCTCTCTGTCTCTGCCTCCCTGAGCCTCTTTCTGCTTGGTCACAGGGCTCGCCTTGGGAGTGTCCTGGGCCTGGGCCTGGGCCTGGGCCTGGGCCTGGGCCTGGGCCTGGGGGACGCTCACGAGTTCTTCGAGTGAGCCGGAGGCATCATCGAAGAGGACCTGCTTGTGGGCAGCCTCCTCCATCGCCATGTTCACATGACCATCAGCTGGACTGACGGCTTTCATCCAATCCCAGATGCCAGCACCTACAGAGCCTACAGAGGCCAGCAAACCGGCCGTGGAGGAGTCGTACTTCTTGAAGAGCTCACGAGGAGGCGCCGCAAATAAGACATCCACTTGGACGCCCGCCTTCTTGGGCCACAACCTAGCCGCGACTTTCTGCAGCACGTAGAGCCTCCGATTATCCGTTGTAAACCAGTGAGACCTCTCGTCAGGTATCGCCTGTATGGCCATTCCTACCGTTCCGATTCTCTTCTGTCCAGGGGCCCATCGGATCACTTCAATGTTTGGAAAAGGTGCCTTCAGAATCACATCGTAAGGCCCGACTCCCGCAACTTCCTGCACCAAGCCTGTCACCTCATCCAAAGCTTGGCCGTTGCAAAAGCGCGTTCGCAGGTGTTCTTGGGAGAAACGCACAGCCAGCGGTGAGATGAATTTCTCTTCATAGACTGGCATAGTTCTTCAGGGTTGTTCAAGGCGCTTGCTGAACAGAAGGCGTGCGCATCTGATGGGATAAGTCTTCAAAAAATGCTGCAGGACATGGCAAGCCTTCCTAACAATTGGCGTCCCATTGCAATGCCGACAAAACGGATCGTGCTGCGCTTCACTAAGTCCCTATGTTGAAAGTTTCATGAGATTTTCGCCGCTGTAGCCTTGGTGGCATGTACTGATGCTGGTGTTGTTGCATGGCGCACAGCGACACGAGCGTGGATTCCACTGGGCATGTCGGACATTCACAGAGGGCTCCAAACTGCAGAATGTTGCAAGCAGGATGGCTTCTGGCAGAGCAGGCGCAACCCCACGTCCCACAAGTCACGCGGCTGCCACGAATCCTTGTGCACCAGATCGATGCTCGCACTGCTCTTTCTTTCAGAAGACTACGGATCGGTCAGCTGGCGAGGCCCCTCGGTTCAAGCCGCACATACATCATACATCGATGGTCGTGAGCTTGTTGCATTATCACTTTGATAGGCTTGAGGTGGGCCACATCCGCAAGTCGGGGCCTCACTTGCGTGCTGTGCGTGCTGGACACAATTTGGGCCGCAGTTTTGGAGGTTCAACTGCTAGTGACACGCGATGATGGGCTCGGTGCGACCCAAACCACGGGGGAGAATCCACGCAGAAAGCGATCAGAAATTAGCTTCCATCATGGAACAACATGTACCCGCGAGCATGTTCGAACATCACTCACGACTCGCGGGCGGACAGCTGGACATGTAAGCCGCTTCGCGACATGTCCGCTAGACACCAACAGCTGCCGACTGCATTGAAGACGAGTCCCGGATCTGAGAAGACAACTGAAAAACTCTTGGCTTGCTGTAACTCCGCGCCTTGCAACTGGAGTATCCATGATCCGGCACTCTTCGCTCATCTTGATGCGAAGGAAACGTGAAATGAGAGACGCGTGAAGGCACGAGCCGGTAGCTGTCACACCTCTTCCAAACAAGAAGAAGGGTCTTGCGATGCACGCGACGCACCCCGTTCAGGGAAACTCCACAGAACTCGAGCCAAAGCTGATGAAGGCGACTACTGTGCGAGTTGCACTTCACAGTCCTGGGTGTATGGCGCAGCACAAGACAACTCGGAGCTAAAGCTATGGCAAGGGCTCGTCAAATCGAATTTGAGTCAATGTCACGCCGGGACATGAGGAGATTGCCGTTTGAGCCTGCGCTGCAAGGATGACTTCTTCTTGACCCCAAATGGAAAAGCCCAACCGGGCGCCTGTTTAGTCCCGCAACTTGTCCATCAAGGGCCCGTCAAGCTTCAAGTCTTCCTCGTCAATCTCGATGTCGAGGTCGCCATCGTACTGAACCTAAGGCCGAGTGGGCCGAGCGAGCGACGAAAGGGATGCAAATTGGGCAAAGTTTCAGAAATTCCGCCCGCCCGGGCCCGGACCATAACATTGATCACGTCATACACGACCTTCACTTGCGCAACGAGCTCCTGGCAGGGCATGGAGCAAGAACCCGGATTGTTTTGATTGACTAGAAGGCCGCCGCTCCTCAATCTCAGGATCGTCGAAGAGCTTCAATGTCTTGGTCCTGCATTTCTTTGTTGGGGTCGGTCGCTGCCTCAGTCAGGTGCTCGCAGCTCTCCCAGAACGTCTCTTAGGTCTTAGGTCATGGCAAGACAACACGGCGAACTGCATCTCGCTCGAAGACAGAATCCTGGCAAGCCACACGACAGCACGTCGATGCCATGTCAGAACCCGATACATGCATGGCTTCGAGAATGCATGGCTTCGAGAACATGGGAAAACACCACAGCCGGAAGCACCCCGATGCTAATGACATTCTTCCAGCTTTGGTGCTGGTAGCGGGAGTAGAAATCCTTGATCTCCTGTGCGAATGCGACCTGTTCAAGTAGCAATGTGGCAACATCATGACCTCACACGATGCCGCACATGCTTGCCTCTTGCACAGCAACCTCACCCGTGGATCATTCGGACATATGAGACCAGCATGTAGTCCCGACAATCAGAGAGCACGACCAGCCAACGGAAAAAAATAGAATCCCAAGTCTCAGATCCAGTCGTGCACGGAAACAGAAGGATTTTGGTGACGTAATTCGTGCAACAAGGAATGGCTCTGATTGCACAGGGCAGACTGGCAGATCGTCTCACAATGGACACCATCGACAAGCCGGACGCTTCTCGCATGCCCTTGTGAATGCACGCAAGCACAGATGATCACCCATGGCCTCCTCAAACTCAAAATACTCAAATCATGCAACTCCGTAACGAATACTCAGCCTTGGCCTTGTCAGGAAGGAAGAGTGCACTCGGCAGCAAAACGCAACGAAGGCCTAAAAGCCAAAAGCCTCAAGGTGTGCCTCAAATATATGTGATCTGGAAAACATACACACGCTGATGCTCGTAACAAACAGTACCCTCTGCCATGTGTGTGCTGACCACATATTCCACGTAACGAGTCGTATCCCCTGTTATGTGTAATCTAAAAATCTGCGCATGCCCATGCTCGGAACAGTTCGTACCTTCGGCAATGATCACATTCGGCCACGATGCCCGCAACAACTGGATATCGTACCCATGTGACACGTGGTCTCACAACATGCAAACACACACACACACACACAGCGCACGCAAAGAGACATATATATATATATATATATATATATGGTACCCCCCCCTCCCAAAACCCACCC
>CAJNDV010032331.1:22299-32673 GCA_905221635.1 Symbiodinium sp. CCMP2456 | reverse complement strand
GGGGTGGGTTTTGGAGGGGGGGGGTAGCATACATATATATATATATATACTGGCTTTCGCGACTGGCCAAACATGCTGTCTGGTGTCGCTGGGAAGTACGAAACACGAGAGAACATTTGCCGCCAGCTTGCTGAGACGGGCAAGGGGACATCACAAACCTTAAGCGGAGTCAAGCGCACGCAACCTACAAGCGTACCGCACACGGAGCGGTGCCGGCGTTGTCGCCGGCGGTCCATGCCCACTTGACACACGAGCGGGCCATGAGCCTGCCCTGCACACTCGAATGGCGCCCTCACGACCGATGCTTGCCACCTCGAAATCCGATTTCCAGCAACCTGAAGGGTCCCCAGAAAGACCAATCCTAGGGAGCCCCGCGCACCACAAAGCTGAGCAGTCAAAATTCAAATATGGGTCCAGACAAAAGACCTGGGATCAAAAAACCAAGACAGTGATCAAAAACCATCACAAAGCTCACATGTTCTACAGTATGGCTGCGCACGAGACAGCTCAATTTCGGATCAAGAACAGACAAGGATTCAAAAGAAGGCAAGCAAGCATCAAAATAGCAGTGACAGTAGCCATAGGTTGTAATTGAAATGGTGATGATAGTAGAAACGATAATAGTAATACTAGTGATAGTACTCAGACCCAGTGACCACAGTGTCAAGCCTCCTTCCACTTCTGCGGAGAGGTCTCTTCAACTCGCTGGGCGGCAATCTTTGCATTGATGTTACCCAGCCGGTTCCTGAAGCGTGAAGAAGTGACAAGCACAGGCTCGAACTGGTGCTCGGGGGCGCACTGGCCGTTGGCTGCATACATGCCAGGCATCGCCAGGCGACTCAGAGGCGACGAACCCCTGGAGCTGAGCAAAGAGTCGCGCGCTGCGTCGCTGCGATTCCCAGCGTTCAGGCCTGCTTGGGCTGCGGGCCATGTCGACGCCTGCGCAGACAGACTCTGCGGACATCTGCAGACTCTGCAGCGTGTGTTCACAACTCGAGGAAACGTCATCGTCTTCACGGGGCCTTGCTGCTCGAAGATGGACCGTGCATAGATGACCGGCAGCGTGCTAACCAGCGGCAGGAGCGAGGGCAGGAAGTTGCGGCAGGAAGTCTCGACCCACGGACTCAGCCAATAAGAAGCGCCCAGGGCCCCAAATCAGTGAGATTCTCATGGTGCTTATATATCACTCTTTTGCCATCCCCTAGCCAAGCGCGGGACTCCATTGCATTTGTTACGATGACAACCTTCGATTGCAACAGCTCTGTGTTTGCGTGGACCGGCACCATGAACGATAAATGAGCAGTTTCGTTGTTGTCATGCTACGTCTTCTTCTTGCCACCAACGTGGCAGTACCAAGCTTCATTGCCAGCTTCAGCAGTACTTCCACTGCCGCCTCGCAAAATGCCCCGACTTTGGCAAGCACATGACGCAAATAGAACGGGCAAACTTGCCTGCAGTTCACGAAGCGGTTTCTGGTATTTCTCCACATTCGGAGCTGGCTTGAAGAAGGACAAGACCTCACACCATGCAAAGCGTACTGATCCGAGGTAGCAGCCTCCCAATATTGACAAGCGTGCAAACCGATAGCCTTCTTGTTTGCACGGATCCAGCTGGAAGGGCAGAGCCTCACGAGCAACGCATTGCCAAAAGCTTCTACACATCGCACTGAGTAAGCTATCAGCTACCCTTTTCTATTACAGTCTGTGGTTAATTACATCGAAATGCACACGACATGGCAGAGGAACGTCACCAAGGTGAGTGCGTCGCTGAACCCCTAAGCTCAGAAAGCACTTCAAAACCCTCCTTCGTAGGCCACGCGTTCATACAATTGTGTGGGGGCCTTCCGAGAACCTCTCGCCGTGGAATCTTTGGAGATGCCACCGAGGCCACTTCAATTCTAACGGTCTTACGAGATTGATGCTGCGGACTCGCAGCGAAGAGCTGAGGCACAGTCGTGTCGTCCCAATCGAAGATGATGATGGTTTGCTCCTGGGGAAATGTGCAGTTCAAAGGCCATCAAGCGCTAATGCAAAGAACATCCGAGGAGGCGGCCTGCCGAAAGTACTCAGCTTGGCTTCCAGTGCTGATCATCGACCTCACGCCAACAATCGCACCAGCCCGCCAGCAGCGCTTCTTTCTACAGACCAATGCATCTCGGGTTTTGGCTCGATCGTCTTGCGGATGCTCGGCTTCTGCTTCACCGCGACACCCTTTCCAGGGTTTTGAATCGCCCGCCTGTGCCGAAAGCGTGTGGTTTCGCTGCTCACTGCACCACCAACCTGTGCGCACTGGAAACCGCGAACTGGCCTCGAGACCATCGCCATGGCTTGCGTGTGAATGGATTTACCTCTGGCGTATTGTCTCGTTTTTACCTCCTGGGGCCTTCAGCTGCGGAGATACACGATGCTGCACCTGGCCTCTCCACAAACATCCACAAACCAACACAAGCCTTTTTCCTGCATCAGCATATGGACGACACATGCCCTTTTTTGCAAACTCTTGTGATCTAGGAAGCGGGAAACTGTCGAGTTCAACCTTAATCATCGTCGTCCAGTGCCTGCACACTATAGTCACTGTCAGGCCACATCACTCCGAAGCTACAAGGAGGTGTGATGGCGCCTCGAGCCATGCTTTGCGCTCTTTGTTCAATCGCTCCCAGCGCTGCATTGCCATCCGATCTCGTGCCTTCATCGAAGCGCTTCAAGCCGATTTCCAAAGCCGAAATAGAGATCGGAAATTGTGAGGGGGGGCACTATAGCCGCAGTCGGAGACTGTCCGTGATAAGAAAACAAGCTGAGGGCCTTAGCCCTAGCCGCAGTAGAGGAAAACGAACCAAGATTACTCGGGACGTGCGACAGGGAGTCGGATTCTGAAAACTGATGATGCTCCTGAGACCATAATTCGGAGCCACTGGATTCGCCAGTGAGGGAGCAGAAATTCAAAACGGGGTGGACGTCAAGATTGCCAACGATTCTTGTATGGGGTGGACATGCATGGAGGGGTCAGGTCCAAGGATTTGGTTTGGTCAAAGTACTGGGGCCTGACCCCGTTGCAGAAGATAAATTTTTTGGGGCTTGAATCCTGGAGGATCACTGCACATGGTCGAAAGGCCGGATCTTGCTTGGCCAAACGACTGGGATAGAATCCTGAAGGCCTGACCCTTGCGAGAAACATGTTCAACAAAATGAATTTGGATTGCGAACTACCATGAGCCAGCTAGAAATCCTCAGCCGCAGCCCCGCATGTCTTAGGATTCAAAAGTCTAAACGACCGAATTTAAAGACCTGAGCTTTGATCCTGGTCGTGCACGACCCCTGTCATCTGATTGCATGCCGCTTCGCCGTAAAACCAAGACTTTGCCGGCTTTTGTCGTTTGCTCACGTGAATCTTAAGGATTTGGCCTCCTCGTGTTTTCAACGTAAACACTCGGGGGATGGAGACCACGGACCCGAGTTGCCCAAGACTCTGAAGTTGCAGGTATCACAGCTACAAGCTAGGACCAAATCGCTGAGTCAGCCCTGTGCGGTCATTTAAGCGCTGACTTGAGCCCAGTAAGGTCCCATAAAGCACATGTACAGAGCAACAAAATTATAGTACAAGGCATGGTAAAATCTACACCCCATTCGCTGTGCAGCTCAAGCTAAGGTGGACTATTTGCAAAGTACTGTAACACCTTTTTCGCTGGATAAGGCCAGTGCACTGGCAGCGTACAAGTTGAGGTAGAACCGTGTTGCCAGGAACAGTGTCAGTGTCCTCGTCTCCCAAGAGCTTTTGTCCGATGGTGTCTTTCATGGGGACGTCGATCCCGATGAGACGAATCCGGCCCTTGTTGTCACCTATGCGCCCTCTGACACCGTGGCTTTGCTCGATCTTCCAACTCTCGAAACACGGCCTTGCTAAACTCCTCATAGGCGGAGTGGAGCTCAAAGAGTTCTGCGTCCACATACCCAGTGATTTTTACAAACCCGATTTCGGGGTTCGGCTGGCCCGCGAGGGCGGCTAGGGCATCCGCAGATCTCCTGATCTTCTTCGCCGCGGCCTCGGCGGTCACCTTCGGGTGTAGGCCGCGCCGGAGGCAATCCACGTCGGGATACAGCTCCATTGGCCGCTGATTTCATTGCCGCACCACCACACAAGGACGTCGATCTATCAGGGTGGCTGATTTTGTGCTCGGCAACGGTTCGGCCGCCTGCCATTGAAGCCAGGCCAGGGTTTTACGCTTTGGTCAGGTTACCGCGCCTAGAGTACTTACAAAGAGAGCAGTGGAGCTATCGCTCACGACGACCAGCACACACGCTTTCTCTTTGGGGCGCACGGTTGGCTTTAGCCATGCCTTCGGATGGCATAGCGGCATAGCGTCACCAAGTGAATCAGCGCTGACCTTTGCGTCTGAATTTGTAAAGGCGATGGTTGCAGAGCACTGTTGGGAGACGTCTTTGTATGCTTCCTCCATCATGTGCTGCTCCATTCCAGGCACACATAGTCGGAGTTCAGGGCAGCAGAACTTCACTGCTTTTGCCCTTCACCTTTGACGATGATTGCCATGGTTTCACAGTCTTCGGCCTTCTGCTGACTTGGGGTCTTGGAACCAACTGTATCGGCAAGGCCACTTTCAGAAGACTGATGCCATTCATTCGTACTTGGTTACAGCTTGTCTCCTGTTGTGTGTTTGTACACTCGAGCGATGCGCGTGCAAACGAAGCCTTTTCTGATCGAGAACACAGCGAACGAAAGCTACCACCCCCCTCATCGAGAGGGGAATGAACACACAAATTAACAGACACAAGTGCATGCCGCATGCCGAGCTTGAGGCTCCAACTGAGCTGCTGGCAACTGGAACTTAAGCTTTGTCAGAGATGGCTTGGCGGGTTTCTCAAACTTGCGCGAATAGGCGATGAGACTGCGGTGTTCGCCCTCAAAGGGCTGTACCGCATGCTTTGTTTGAGGATGCAGCGTTGCAGGCGTGCGGTACGTAGAACAATTTTAACCGTCACAATGAACGCTGCCGGCGGTCCCAACTTGCTGGCGCGTTCAATCCACAATGCCCCACTGTGTAGTCACCGAAGGAGAATGTGACATTGTACGAATCCTTTTGGTTGTACTTGTCGGTGTGAAGTCGGGATTTGCCCTTAAATAAAGTTGAAAACACACGATGTCCATGTAAACCCTTTAGGGGATGATCGGTCGATAAACTCAATCACGTACCTGCATCGCCGAGTGTACCTCAGCGTTCTCTTTGTAATGCCGAATAACTCAGTTGGAGTCGATGGACTTGGCGATCGAGGACATCTGCCATTGCTCGAAGGCTTGCCTTGGGCCGGGCCTTCACCTGTGCCACTTCACTCGACGTTGGTCTTGTCAGCGGGGGAGCAGCTGGTCCTGCGGACTCGGGGACGCTGGCGCGCGGTGTCTGAGATCTCGTCGGCGGGGAGGAGGATCGAGGCGTCGTAGAGGCCCTCCGATCTGTCCACGACGCGGGCTGCGTGGAAGAGACTCGCCGCAAAACTCCTCGACGAAGGGAAACACCGCAGCCACGACCAATCGGCGAAGTAGCACGGGGTACTCCTCGTCTTTCCAGCTGTCGCTCCTCTTCGGCTCGAACTCGAACAGCATCATCGGAGACGATCCATAGTCGTAGTAACGAATGTAGTTCGTACCGAATCTCCAACTCTTGATCGTCTCCGATCGATAATCATCCTGGCGGCCTCTGCTCGATTGACGAGGGTTCCACCATCAACGGAATCGTAGGAGAAAGGAGCGCGGCTGCCTGGGAGCATGGTCTGTACTCGGTCTGCGGCTCCCATAGCCTCGTCGAAGGTGTGGCCGTGCTGACTTCAGCATTTACCGGTGTCATGGCAGATGCCTTGGAACCACTTTATGGCACATGAGGTCCGGCGCTACCCATGTTCCCGATACAATATCGGGGAGCAGAAAAGTACACTTCGTTCTGCCGTCGCAGTTTTCGAAGCCAGCATTCGAGCGCATACGGATTCTCCACTACCTCGGGGAACTGCGTCGGCATACTCGGCGGCACCAAGGACCCTTCGCACAGGAAGTCAAACCAGGAGTTGCTGCCACGAGTAGCCATGACGACAAAAGTCGCGCGGATTCTCGCAGTACACCCGCAGGAAGGGAAAAGAGAGAATTTTGAACAGAAACGAAGCCAAATGGCAACGGAGTATAAGTTCGCATTCAATCGGATTCAGCAGATCCACTCGCAATCCGACCGGTGATTTGATGAAAGCATGAAGTTGTCATTTCGCACACAAGTGTGCTACACCACACCTTTCCTGAAGACAGTGATCGCGAGATTTATTGCAATCGTCGATAATGTGTTTGTCAGACTTCGCAACCACTGTACATTGCCGTGGACCTAGCTGGGGTGGCTGGCTTCGGTTCGGGCTCAAACACATGGCGAAAATCATGCGTGTCCTTGGGGCGCATGAGATTGTGTTCCTCCTTATGCATACACCCAAGAACCGACCAATAACATCCGGTAAGTCCATGTCGATAACGCTCGAAATTGATGCCTTCGGGACCGGCGAGGTTGAAATCGTCAACATAAACGACCAGTAATAGTTTTCTTCGGGTAGTACAACATGCTTTCCAATGTCTGTAAGAACCGCTTCGAAGCCTGCCTTCTTAAGCTCGGTCCCGCAACTCTTCTCCCACATGCCCCCAGAATCCGGGTGCCCGTGAAGGGCAAGCTTCAAAGGTACCACGGGGCCTTTCGTACCCTTCCAGGCTTTAGGCCACCGATTCCTCGGTAACGGTACCCAGGTGGCAACAGCTTATACTTCTTGTTGGTCCTTTACCAAAGTGAACCTTCTCGCTGCTCCTTTGCCTTGCCACCGAATCATATTCCCTAACCTTCTTCTCAATCCAACATGCCTTGTCGACCAACTTCTGCCATTCTTTGTCCAATGCTGCTTGTGGTGCAGGGGTCATAGCGACCTCCTCAGAAGACAGCACCTTAGCGACGACGGCGTACATGTCATTGGACACCTCAACGAGCTTTTTGGTTGTACGTAAAGGCTGTAAGGCCTTTCTCAAAGATCCTCATGGCTAGCATTCATGACTGGCATTGTCGGGACTGCTTTCATTGCCTCCTCATACTCAGCCTCGTGCTTCGCCTGAATCCTTCGTTCATGTTCGGCCACAGCTTCGGCCCTTTGTCTTCTTGACACGCTCCTCCACGACACATGATCAATACCATCTGGTCGGTTCTTGCCTTTCTTGTTTAATCGAAGGCACATCGTCAAGCAAAGGGGCACGATCAGGCTTCGACTCACCCTCACGGGCGACACTAGTTTTCGCATCTTCTGAAGGTATCAAATCTTCAGGATCAATGAGCAAGTCTTCTATCTCCACTCCGTCCGCAGCGCCTGAAGATCACTGCCCCCCTCCACGAGAGGAGGACGCGGGTTTTGCGATTCGATCACCTTGCGGTGCTGAGCATCAAGGCTTGGCGGTTTACCATGAGGCTGTTCGGAAGTAAGTGGGAACTTAAAGTCACCATCCAATATTTCGAGCCGGTTTGTACGGAAGACTTTCAGCACATCAGTCTCCAGAGCATTGCATTTTGGATGTCAATGTATGCTTTGTCTTGAAGACCAATCCCGGCTGAGTGTGGTATCCAAGAAAAATTCTTCAACACCAGCGCCCGCGGACTTTGATCTCTTAGCCGTCTTCTGCTTTGGGGGCGCCCAATAAAGGACTTTGGCTCCAAACGGAATACGCTTGCCACTCCCGCGGGACCTGACCATTATCTAGTCTCATAGAAACGTTAAGACGCATGGCACGGCGCTGCGCTGCTAGAGGCCAGCAACTGCACTAGATTAGCCCGTGTACCTTCAAAAACGGGAACGGATTTCACGCTCAATGACTGCCTTGCATTCGCCCACGTACTCCCTAAGGAGGTGTTGTGGCGGGCACGCCCTGTTTTACAGTGTCATCAAACTCAAGGGCATTGTCGGAGCGCACGACCTCCACTTCGTCGTCAACAGCGAGAAAGTGCAACATGTCTGCATGACACGGGTAAACGTACCTAAATTTCGTAAATACGTCCTTCACCACATGACATGGGCAACAGCTTCGTCCTGAAACCCGCAGTCTTTAGACGATGTGGTCAACGCCTTGCTGCGAATGGTCGTTGCACGCTGACAAATGTGACAAAATCGGTTCTTTGGCCTATGGGTGAACATGTGCTCGATGGAAGTCGCCTCTGCCCTTAAGAAGCATCATCCTTTTCGGACTCAGGTATTGAAATGGGCTCGATTTCGCTGTCGGCGTGGGCTTCCTCTCACCTCAAGCAAAGCAAACAAAGTGATACTTGCAATAATGCCCTTAGGTAATTACGTCAATATTCACTGAATCCTCCAATCTTCCATTCGTCATCCTTGTATCCCCAAGTCGTACGAATACGATGCCGTGCGAACTTTGGTGCAGGAGTACGCAAGGTCTTGGGAGAATGTCCTACTTCGGCAACAGGATTCCCACCGATAACTGTCCAACAGTTGGCGGGCTTCAACCCCTGGAATAGGAGGAATCGCATTTTCCATCTTATCAATGACATACCCAGCCGAGTCTCTAGGTGCTTCCGGTTCCCCTGCTGTTGGTGCGGCGTGCCAGCCCGGGCAGCCATTTACCGAAAACCCGACTCAGACTTAACCGAAGTCCGTGCAAACTTGCTACGGTCCTCTGCGGAAGATGTCGCTGCCGGGCATGCCGACAAAGGTCCTCTGTCGCCAAACACTGGGACATTGCCTCGGACTTGGCATTGCACCTTGCGGCCGCTCGGGCATATGAAATATGGCGCCTCGCCCTTCGGCCAATGAAAGGAGAAACACTGCTCCCTGCAGGTCCTGAATGTGAACTTCACGTTTCGTATCTGCTTCCACTGGTGGAGTGCAGATTTCAAAGCATCATTCGCATCGTTGGGGCCTTGCTCAGGGCAGGCACATAAAGCCCTTTAGCGTTGATGAAGCTCCACCCTTCGCCTTCAAGCGGGATGTCGAAGATTTCGGGTTTGTTCAAGAACATGGTTTTCACGAACTTATGCTTGAGATAGAAGGTTGTCGTGCCGATCCATCTCTCTGAAGGCTGATCGAGATCCCCAAACCTGAAATGATACGACTTTTCGACGAAGAAGTTCGATTCCTCTTTTCATCTACCTCGGTTGGGCCCTTCGTGTCACTGGCCCATGTTGAAGGTTTAAGGCCTGCCTAGAATTTGGGCAAATTCCTTGGGAACCACGTAAGGATTGGGCAAAATGAGGGCCCATGAACTCCCAACTCCAAACGCTGTGAACTCCAGCAACAGACGATGTGGCACCACCTTGCGGTGGGCTTGGATTCTGCACGGCTCATTAACTAGGCCGATAAACCCCTCCGGAGTGGGTCCAACTTGCGTTGGGC
Source organism: Symbiodinium sp. CCMP2456 (assembly GCA_905221635.1). Taxonomy (NCBI): domain Eukaryota; class Dinophyceae; order Suessiales; family Symbiodiniaceae; genus Symbiodinium; species Symbiodinium sp. CCMP2456. Next base: position 23,257 of record CAJNDV010032331.1, on the reverse strand, counting down.
TAGTTCGCTGCTTGGCAAGTTCGATCCTTGGTGAGCCAGCCTTGGCCTGAAGTTCCGCGTTTTGATCCATCAAATCACTTGCCAAATCATCATGTTGCAACTCTTCAGCCCTCAGCCTGTGGGCATGCTCGTTCTCTTCCCACTGAAGCTTTTCCGCATATTCCTGCGCGAAATACTCAAGAAGCTGCGTTCTGTTCGAACCGAACGATGTGCACCCTGTTTGCAGCACGAGGGGTTCAGAGTTGTTTCGAAGTGCAGCACGCGAGTAGTAAGCGACGTGTTGTTTGTGGTGATACGAGTTGCTGCCTGCCTCTCCTCATGGCAATCTGTCTCGCTGCCAAGCAGCCTAGACTGAAACTGTTATGCCTCCGCCCCTGCATTCCATCTCGGTGTTGAGCTGTACCAAGACCTCCGTGCTCTGTCGGACAAATCCCAACCTGTTTGCGTGCACGGCATCTGCGTGTGCTTCCAGCGTCCTGATGTGCATATTGGCTTGACTGTAAATCAAATCCAGTACAGCTGTATGTCGGGCTTCGCCCTGTTCCTCAACCGCATGTTCCAAGGCATAGCTGTTGCCTCAGATGTTAACTTGTTGGCTCTATTGGAGCAACAGCGTGAAATAGTTCTGGACATTGGCTTCCTCATCCCCAGAAATGCTTTTCCAGTAGTGGTCTGGGGAAACAGTGCCATCAGAACTATCTACGGCTGATAACCTGAAGTTTCAGGTTTCACAGCGACAGGCAACGACTGAACCGTTAAATCAAAATTGTGCCGTCTTTTTGTACATGCTGGGGACTTGAGCCCAGTCAGGTCGCACAAAGTGAGTGAGTGAGTGATTGAGTGAGTGAGTGAGTGAGTGGAGTGGAGTGAGGGAGTAGAGTGGAGTGGAGTGAGTGAGGGAGTGAGTGAGTGAGTGAGTGAGTGAGTGAGCGAGCGAGCGAGTGAGCGAGTGAGCGAG
>CAJNDV010032331.1:1225-15122 GCA_905221635.1 Symbiodinium sp. CCMP2456 | reverse complement strand
ACCTGACTCGGTGAAGCCCGCTACCCACACCTGCCCAGCCTTCATGTCGCCTTCTGCTGCCACCGCTCGCGCTTCCATACGTTCCTTGGCCAATATGGCTGCCTCCAGTGCAGCCCCCATATCCTCAAATCTTCGCTGAAACTCTTCCGCAGCACGCTCTTGTTGCTGGCTCTTTTCCAACAGCTCGGATGCCCCTTTTTCGTGTTGCCAATGCTCCTGGGCAAGCTCGTCTCGATGCTTCGCACTTGAAGAAGCATCCCGCTCTGCCAGTCGTAGCTGCGACTCGAAGTTCTCACACTCCAGCCGCAGGCACTTGTGCTTTTCCGCAAGGTCCTGCTTCGAGGTCAGGGCCACTTGCCTGGAATGAGAGGACTCGAAAAGCCTTTGGTGAGCTTAGCGAACGACAGCAGCAGTGACCCAAAACCTAAAATCTGCTTCGAAGTCGAAGGGGCAAGTCGTGCTGAAGCTTTTCCTGCTGCGTTTCGAGAAGCTTCAGACGTCGGGCACAGCCATCTCTGGCTGCCTCCGACACTGCGTAGCGCCGCTCCAAGCTGTGCAGATCTTTGACGCGATCGCGCTGTGCTGGCGGCTCGCACCTGCCAAGACAGGTGGAATTCTGCAGCTATATACTGGGCTGAAAGGACTATGTGACCACGCGCATACACCCTGCGAATACTAACAGCTCTCGTAAGTTGAAGCTAGCGTCGACGGCTTGCAGAGCATGCACTCGGCAAGTTGAAGCTCTAAGTCCGCACTGCTGGCTTCCAGGTTCCTGTACAGCACAGCAGATACGCTTCAAGCGAGTTGCAAGCGAGCATGTAATTGCTTTGACGTTCGGGGGCTCACAGGTCCTGTTCTCTTGCTGGAGCTGCTCGCTCTTGGCGAGTGTAGCCTCCAGGTGCTGGTGCTGTTCCAGATTCTGAATACGGAGCTGCTCCAGCTGCCCAAATAAGTCGTACTGGGTTACCTTCGACCGGTCCATCTTCGCTTGCAGCTCGATGCATCTTTCTGTCAGAATCTGCGTCTGAAGGCTGAGCTGCGCCTCTGCCTGGACGGAAATTTAATTAAACACCAATCTTGCTTCTTTTCTCTTGGACAATGAACTCTGGACCTTACTCGCCTTTCAATCTGCTTTGCTGTTACTGTAACTGTGGTGAAAATTACAAGTGCGGAATCCGTCTGGCGATGTCGACCACCACTGGTTTATGGTTCACCCATGGCGAAAAGGAAGAGTTTCGAGCAGAAGGTTGTTTTCGTCAAACGCTCGAGCTTCAAATTCTGGGTTGGTGCATAGCACAGGGGAGGTCACATGAGAAACCCGTGCTGTAGCTGCACTTCGGCTTGGCCATGCAAATTTCAAGCCGGCCGACAAATCGACAAATTGCGAAACGGCCAAGCAGGGTCTCTCTTGCGAGCTGTCGTGTCCTTAAACGGGCATGATGGGTCTGGCATACCGGGTTGGCGAAGAATCCTCCAATTTGGCTGACCGAAATTGTCCGAAACGCACGCACATGTGGCTACGGCTAGTTGTTTCGAGCAAATCTTGGCACCTTGGCTGTCTCCATGGCGTACGCCTCGAAGTGGGTGCAACGTCCTTCTTCCGTGTGCGATGACGGTGCGTGGTCATTGCTGGAACATACAAGGTCCACGCCGAGAGCAGCACTTGACTCTTCTTCCCATTCGCTACACCTGCAAAATGAATCAGACGAAGTGCAAAAGGAAATCCTATTGCAAGCAACAATCTGACGCAGGCACCTCCAGCCATCAAACTGCAGCAAGCCCGAATGGAAGATACCAAAACGTTTCAAACCAGGCCGGACAGAAACACTTGCCCGGCTTGTCCACCCCCCCCCAAACCTTAACGAAGGAGCGCTCCTCCCCCTCCCACTCTTACAAGGGTCATCTGTCTGTGTCCAGATTCCCTGTCCGTCGCATGACTTTGTGGTGGGCGGCCCCTTCAATGAGCGGCCGTGTAAGGCCCCCGAGGCCCCCGAAATCCCCCGAAGCTGCAACGAGCAGCCAAGACGGCATAAGCCACAGAACTGTAGCTTGCAGTTCGAATGGAAAGTGTTCATCTTGAGAACGAAAGCCCGCACCAAACATAGACAGGGGATGATGCAGGCTTAGGGGTGCACGCGTGTTTTCATTCTACGTTTCGTCGCAACCCTGCAACATCAACCAATGTGCACCTTGATCGACACTGCTGAAGATCTTCCTCCTTCGGGGCCAATTTTTTGAGATGGTTTAGGGCTTTCAGCAGGGCACAAAAGCAGCAGGTCCTGACTGGCACATCGAGTCTGCCAGACCTTGGGGCATCTCTCTGAAACCTGGCACATATGAATCACTATGCAGGCCTGTGCTCCGAACTCTAAGTTGGATGTCTGCCACCGGCGATTGCTGGACACCTCGATGGCCCACATGCATGATCACCAGTTGCTATGATGACATTGAGAACACGTCATCGCGTCGGCCTGGAGGCTTGGCGCCGGCTGAGGAAGCCTCGGGGTCACAAGCCATAGGAAATCGGATTTCAAATCTCCGACAGCCTCTATCTGCAAGAAGGAACTCGCACGGCTCTTGAGATCCACACCGCTTCGGAAACGGCCGCTGCCTGCATCTGCAACTCCTGTGCTTCAGAGACATACCTTCTTTATGCACAACTCACTCGGCAGGCCGCAAAGGTACTACCCTTGAAGTGTTGCATCGGGTTCTGCTTTTCTGCATGAGGCGCATTGGAGTCAGAGAGGGCAGATACATGATGTGTGATATGTCCTGACATGACATGGTCCATGCATGACGACACAAGCGCAAAGCAGTACAGAGATCTGGCCGTGTGCTTGCATCTACTCTATATGCAATCGTGGAAACTCAGAATTGGCATTTCGAGGCCCTTTAGGAAATGCAAGTGGATCTACATGGTCAGGTGGCATGTCGGCGATCGGTTTGTTCCGTGAAGCCACGTCTCCTGAAATGACGGTCTAGAGTCTAGCGGGTCTCAAGACTCTTCCTTCTTTTGGGTTTCCGTGGCCGCAGTTAGTGGCTTTCCGTTCAGGCAGGGCATAGACAAGCCTCTGACTAAGCCGAATTCGCCTTCCGTCCACATACCCCAAGAAGTCCTTCAGCTGTGGAGAGCCTGCACCCCTCAAACTCTCGTCTTCCCCGGCACGGGTCGAAACGCGCCATGCGTACTCTCCTGCTGGAGCTGGTGAATTCGGATGCGATCGCTTTTCCAAGCGACCTGCAAGGAAAGGTCGCGAGGATCGCAGCGGCAGGCCCCTAAGCAAGGAGCGAAAGCTTGAAAGCTGTAAGCTACAAAGCCTTGATCTCCGCAGCCTCACGCTCGGCCGACATCTTTGCCGGCACCAAGGCCGCAAGCTCCTCCCTCAGCTCCTTGCATTCCGTGTCCTGAACAAAGGGCAGCCATCGAGTTGGCACTGCTTCACCGGAGCCCCACGTGCTGGATACCTGAGAAGGCAGATGGACTGCCGAACGGATCGGCTCCGTCTCACCGGTCCGGCGGACCTAAGGCAAAGATTTCGACAGCTCCTGAAAGCCCTTCTTACCTGGGAGCTGCGCTGTATCCAGCAAGCGGCGTAGCTCTTCCAGTCGCACCTGGCTGAAGAACTTGGCAAGGTCAGCACTTGACGAAGCAGCCTGGCCTGACGTCGAACCACCTCACGGCCTGAGCACCACACTCATGGCCGGGACGGTCATGCTGCAGCGAGCAGCACAGTGCTGGACACCCGCCGAAAAAAGCACGGGGCACTGTTGCAAATCAGATGCTGCTGAGCCTCGCAAGCAAGATGAGCCTATCACCTTATTGGCGACTCATACCTCACGATCTGTACGAAAAGATCCCAAGCCCCAAGCCTCCATCCAAGTCTGCAGACCTGGAACTCAGGCTACAGTCCGACTTTGATCGGCTCACGGAGCGACTGAGAGTCAAGCAGTTCCTGCTCGACTTGGGACCTCGGAAAGACTGCAGCGGCAGCAGGGGCAGCAGGGCCAAGTGAAGCTTAGACCGTGGCAGAATGCCACCCAGCTCTGTCAACGCGCCTGCTCGGGGATCCTCGAACTCGCCCGCTTCCCGAAGCCCGAGCACAACATGCGAAGACGGCTTTGAGCAAAGTAAGACCACGTAGTTTCAACTTTCACCACCATGCGACTTCCGATCCACTCTCCTTGAATTCCCACCCACTTTTGCGGGGTTGCAAGCCCTAGTTTTTGGCATTTTCAACATAAACGCCAACCACCTCCCCATCAGCATGCCAATCTGCCGCAGCGCAGCTCAGGATCAAAGCTCACTCGCTCCCGCCCCCCGGCCCCAAAGGCCAAGGCCAAGACCGGGTCCTGCAACTTCCACTCCGGCCCTTGCAAGTCGCGTGTACCCGCATATTACCGCGGCTACCATCTCTACAACAGGACCTCCTCGAACTGCGCCAGGGCTTCTGCTCATGCCCCTCTACGGGGCATCGGCGGTATGTAGACTCATACACATCAGAGTCACCGCAGAAACGCACCTCCCAACCGCTATAGCTCATGGTCAGCAGTGCGTCCATGCAGTCTGAGCTTGTCCCTACAGTTTCACCAGTTTACATTCCAAAGAAGCCGCTGCATGACCTGGTGCTTGTATTTCAACACATGAAATGACTTGAACCCTTGCCATGCAGCGGTCTCGTATGCAAGACATGACTTGAAAAACAGAACTCTCCAAAGCCCGTGCCAGCACCACCGATCATTTGGCCTCCATTCGCACCTCTTGCCGTCTGTGCACGGTCGAACACAGGCTGCGGAAACTACCAGCAGCGCACCAAGCACCTATGTTGCTATGCCGCACTGCTTCAAGCATTCGAGGAAAACTGCCATCTGCACAGGGTTCTCCCTCTGGACTGCCATCTCTGCCACGAGCATCAGCGTCTTGATGCCAATACTCTTGCCAGCAATGCCGGCACAAATTTCTTGAACCGCCGGTGCCGTAAAGCCCGGAAGGGCCTCCAGCACCGTCTTGTAATGAAGCGGCTGCGATAGGACTGGGATCTGCAAAGCCACGTTGAATGCCTGGAACAGCTCGGCTTCCTCTAAGAAATGTGCATCTGCTGTTGTCCCCAAGACGAGCAGCCTGGAATTCTCCTTTGGTGGCGGTTTTTTAAGCAAAGCAAAGAGAGCCTGCATGACCGGTGTGGAGAACCTTGGCCCGATGCGGACGTAGTCGATCAAACGCTCGATGTCGTCCAGGACTATGCAAGACAAATCGCTCTTGTAGGCATCTTCAAAGACTTTGGCAATGGCTGAGATCTTTGCTTGCTCGGAATAACCTACGAAGTTTTCGCTGGTTATGCGGCGCACGAAGGGGTAGTCTGATTTCTGTGCTAGGTGAGCAGAGAGAGCGGTTTTGCCGCAACCACGCTCACCATGCAGCAGCAGGCTCATAAGAGGTGTGTTCGTGCTCCCTCTTAGCTGGTCGATGATACTCATGCAAGATCCCATCATGTGGCTGAACTCTTCTGAGTAAGCCTGCATTCCATTCGGTATACATTTCTCGAAATCGTCAATGTGCTGCCCAAAGGCTGGCTTCACCTCATCGAGTGCCATGTCAAAGTCTTCCTTGCAGACGCGAAAGTCTCCTTCCTTAATGCTGAGGTCCGTGAAACTCACCTTGCGGTTCATCGCCTCGGAGCCAGTGGAAGGATTTCTGGAGAGAGAGTGCGCCTGCTACATACTGCCAAAAGGAAGTAATGCTTTCAGGGCTCGTAAGATGTTGCAGAGCGAATGAGGCCCTCGAGCTCTGCCCCTGAAAAGTTCTTTGACCGCGCGGCGATCTCTGGAATCAACACGTCCTCATGCGAAGCAGCACAAGTCTGAACAGCACTGGCGGCTACCCCTGTACAAGCACACTCATGAAGAGTTGTATGGCATCAAGGGCTAAAGCCACTCAATCAAGGAGCTTGGTCCAAGTAACCCTTGTCTCGCATGGATTTCGTGTGAATGTTCAGAATCTCAATGCGTCCATGCTCATCCGGAAGACTGATTTCCACGTGGACTTCCAGTCGCCCTGGCCGCAACAAGGCTTCGTCGATGAGGTCTTTTCTGTTCGTCATACCGATAAGTAAGATATTGTTCAACGAGTCCACGCCATCAATTTTGGACAGCAGCTGGTTCACAATGCTATCATGTACTCCTGTGCCGTCGCGTGTTGAGCCCCGCGACTTGCAAATCGAGTCAATCTCATCGAAGATGACGACGTGTAAGGGTGAGTTCTCTCCGAGCGTCTTCTCATCTTTTTCGGCATCGGCGAAAAGATTCCGGATGTTCTCCTCTGCCTGGCCAACGTACTTGTTCAGAACCTCCGGTCCGTTTACGATCTTTGGCTCTGCTGCCTTTAGAAACTTGGCAAGCTTCCTGGCAATCAAGGTCTTACCTGTACCTGGCGGTCCGTAGAGTAACATCCCACGCACGTGGTTGATGCCTAGGTCGCGGACCATGTGAGGTGGGAAGATACGCGCAGCAAAAGCTCGTCTGAAAATATCTCCGAACTGCTTGCTCAAGCCACCGATGCCCAGGTCTTCGAAGTTGAAATCTGGTCTGAATATGTTTCTATGTTGTACTTTGTTGGAAAGCACATGGAGCTTTCCAGAGGGGCCCTGCTGAAAGTCCAACTCCGTGAGGGAGGCGAGCATCCCGGAACTCACTTTGTTCCTCGGGACCGCGCCGTCTTGGCCCAAATCCGGAGGCATCAAACTGCGCACATCGAACTTTAGAAGCTGCCCGTTATAATCCACCGCGATCGTTTGACCAATGGCAACGACTTGAGACTCGAAACTCTTCCTGATCAGAGCATCCAGCTCCTCGTCTCTGATCTCTAACCTGGGAGTGTCGGGAGTAGGCTTCACAAAGAAGTCCACTTCCATCTTGCAAGTGCCCAGATCGAAGCCCTTGGGAATCAGGAACTGCTTCACGAAAACCTCCTGATTCAGCCCAATCTTGGCAAACTCTCGCTGCACCTTGTTGAAGGCAATGGTCCCGGGTTCCATGAGCCGGTGCGCCTCGATGCTGAAAACACAGCTTTTTACCTCCACGTACCTGGCGCCAGCACCAGCACCACATAGCCTCTCCACATCCGTCTGGTTCGCATAGCACCGATTCGTGAACGCTAAGGTCTCAGGGTGTCAGGGTACATCTGCACTGGGTTTTTGTTTCGCGTACTAAACTGAATGACATGATTCACGGCGAAACTTACAAGGTGAGACACAGTACTGAGCACATGAATGACACCTGGCCCTTAGCCCTGCACTGCACGGACGCCTGGCACTGCATGCAAAGCGAATTCGAAGCCCGTCCTTCTCGGGCAAGTTTGAAGGCTTCAAGCTCAGCCCAAATGACATGGCAAGGCTGCCGCTGCTTTAAAGATCTGGAAAGCTGAGCAAGTCTGTTTCCGGATTCGGCTTTGTCAACAATCACTCTGCTCGCTCGGCTATGACAAGTCCTGTTTGCTACGCGGAATCAGCTCGAACCAAGATCAAGAAGGATTTCAAGACTGGAGTACTCAAGGACTGAGCATTAAGAGTGGCTCGTCCCTCCCATTTCTTGCAGTGCATCGGGCTAATCCCCTAATGCCTCTCAATCCTCCTTCCAGTTGTGCCCACACTGAGTGCACCTTGGAAGACTCACCCGGGATCTTTCCTCGTCCGGGCGACTGAAAACCGGCCTGTAAAATGTCGTCATGGGCTCGTCTGCAGAACGAGTTTGCATTTGTCGGAAGTATGCTCTTGAATGGGCACACTTTGGACCTCGAGGTGCAGCTGACAAGGATGATGGCACGTTGCTCCTGCAATGCTCAACGAGACTTAGGCTAGGCTGGCGACAATGTGCGTCGCACTGTTCGACGTCTTTCCAAGCCTGCCGAGTTCGCGCTGCAGTTTGCCATCCTTGTATACTGCTGCCGGGCACTGCCTCACTGCCGCCCAGCACATCATCAACTTCCTTTCTGATGACAACCTGCTTATTTGAAAGCTTCTCCTGCCAATTGCCAGTTCGCTCTACAGGCAGGGTGATCTCTGAGGGAGAATGACGGCAAATTTCAACCCTGGTAGAGCTCCCGAATCTTGTACACATACGGGCATGTCCTGAGCACATGGACGTAGAACAAATCCCTCTGGGGACAAGCTACAAATCCCGTCCTGCACCGGAACGCAGCGCTGGAACCTCGTCCGATTTCGATCACGAGCAAGTTGGCACCTGTCCACCAAGCCACAAAAACTCCCAAAACGACGTGTGCACGGCCTGCGCGCAGCCAGGTCACAAGTCGGGCAAAACTGCGCGGCCATCGCTGGATCGGGAAACACAGGCGTCCATTCAGTCCACAACCAGTCGGAGCCTATTCCTATTTCGTAGGAGGCTTTGCATCAAATGACGCACATTGACGCACCATGCGCAAAGATTGCCTGCATAGACAACAAATTCAATAACAAATTCAATACCGAGAACTTGAACCGAGGCAGAAGCAAACCAAAGCCAACTCGGCAGAAACCTCAAGACCGTCATTCAACCTGCTCTGGTGCCTGCGCGCATCGCGCTTTGTTGCAGCACGCAGAGCTTTGATACAATCCTGCTGCTTCTTTGCAGCATGTGATCCGTTCCTACATGTCGGAGCACTGGGAAGCCGTGCTATCACTGATACGACAAAGCGACCAGCTTTCATCGAATACACATCTCACGAAATGCTTGACCGACTTGTTGGCATCTTCCGACTTGGTGGCTGTCGGTGTCAGGACGACATAAGTCTTGCCACAATCCTCCTTGCTCAGATCGTTACACTGGCCAGCTGGCTTCAATTGACGCATCTGCGAGCACAGCTCGGTCTCGCAGCATGCATCGTCTGTTGTCCCAGCCAAGTTGGAAGCCGACGGCTTCAAAGTCAAACCCGTTCCACAGGTGTGCAAAGTGCAAGACTTCTCGCAGCAGTCCTCATCTGACGAGCCAAGGACACCCTTCTTGGACGCATTGGCCAGCCAGTCCGTGCCACATTCATGCAGCGAACAAGATTTAAGGCAGCATGTCTCTGTGCTGGTAGCAAGCAACTCCTTGGCATCAGCGTTCTTCTCCCAACCCTCCTGGCACTCGAAGGCGGCACATTTCTTCAGGCAACATCCTTCATCCGACGACTTGAAAAGATCGTTGCGAGTTGCATCTGTCACCCAGCCGTCGGAGCAAATGTGCTGTCTGCACGTGGGCTGGCAGCATTCACTTTCATCCTTGGGCGCGGTGTGTTTCTTGTTTTCGGGGATGCCAAAATTCCTGGGGCAAGTCACGGTTTCACAAGTCTTCGCACAGCAATCCTCACGAGAGGCTCCAACTTGGTCGACTTTGGTGCCATCCAAAACCCAGCCAGCACCACAGGTCATCATGGCACAGAGTGGCTCACAGCAAACGGCGTCGGAACTGCCAACCCATTGGGCTCTCTCCTCCAAAGGCTTCCAGAGAGCCCCGCAGCTGTGCAGGGAGCATGTCTTTGAGCAGCACTCATCGTCTGTGGAACCAACCTTGCCTTGACTCGCTGGGGTGACCCGGTATCCGTCCTGGCTGCAAGAATGGTCTTTACATGTACGATCACAACAAACATCTGCGTTCCAACCCACGTTGTTGTGGTAGGCGGCGTTTGTCACATAACCATCTGGACATGCGAAAGACATGCACGTCTGCTCGCAGCATTCTTCGTTGCTGCTTCCAACATGTTCACTCAAAGGCTGCCTTGGGACCCATCCATCTTCACATCGCCCTTGCCATTTGCAGCATGAATTGGGTGCTGCGTTGGCACACTGCGTCTGTGACACATTGACCTGAATTGACACTTTCAATGACCTTGTCCATGGCAAAGTGGCCAAAGCCACAAAAAACTTCATTGCGGAGGCCTGCACCGGATTTGGAGACCTAGATAGATGCTTAGCCGACAATCGTGGCGGCGAGCAGAACAGCATCCTGGCTGATTCCTACGATCTAACAGAATCTAAGATATCTTAAAGGGCCCTCCGTGAGGGACACCTAAGCAGCGGAAGAGCCGCAGCAAGAACGACGGTAAGTGGCTCAGACCGTATACATCAAACCCCAGATAACCCCCCCGGCCGCTCCGCTTCTTACAGCAAGCATTGAACAAGCAAGCTCTTTTCTTTTTGCGACTGTCTTGGTGCAACACGCATCCCAGCCATTCGCTGCTACTCCGACACATGCAAACACACGCACATAGACACACACACACACACAAACAAACAAACAAACAAACAAACAAACAAACACTATCACAAACACAAGCACAAGCAAGCTGCACCCTGTAATCAAAAGACACATCCCGCGTAGTTCAGCCGATGCTGGCTCATCTAGGCTCTGGGCCTCAAGGAATGCCACGGCTTGGTGATGGTTGCAAGATCACAGCATCCTTATGCTTTCTGAGGCCACTGAGATGCAATGCATACCCCAAGTGCTTCTGCCTCGCTTGTGGGCCCAGCTCAAGAATCGATTTCGCCTCTGTAAACATGGAGACATTCTTGAAGGAATTGAATGACACTGGCATCTCAACTACCCAAATGCGAATATATTCAAAGCACGGCAAATACAAGTGGCCTCGGCCCATCCAGAAGTTCCAAGCTTCATTCCCAGTTTCATTGCCACGAAGTAAGTGTTGCAGCACCGGCTGGTGCATGGGAAGACCGACCATTGGACGTATACTGAACCATTCTCTGCCAAACGCGTCAGTCGTCAGTGCGCTTGGCAACACCCCAAGCTGTCGCAAGCATGCAGCTAGCATCAGGTCTTCACGATGGCCAACAGCAAACACGCAATCCTGAAAAGTTGGACGCCCATCTATAAACGGTGCGTCCACTAGTAGGCTCGACAAGTCACGCAATGCCCGGCGAGACAAACACACTCCAGGACCTCCATCGTTGTAAACAAATCCGAATCGCGGGACATCGTTGAACTGCCTCGTCCCAAGGTAGTGGGGCTCCGCAGCATCCAAACGTTCTGACACGACAAAATAGCGAAAGTTTTCTGGAATGAAGAAGGTGTCGCGTTCCAAACGGCAGTACCACCACTGCTCCCCTTGCTCACCCAAGAGGTCGCTGTGCTCGTCGCTGTGCTCGGCTTCCCATCGTAGCATGTGCAAGAGTTTGATGATGGTGTTGAAGTTGTCGTGCTGGGGGGCTTGACCGGTCTGTCGATGGAATGTCTCATCGTCGGGTGGCACATCGGGATACCAAGCATGCAGATTTATGAATGAATGCTGCATGGTCGCCGGCACTTCTAATGTCTGTGTGCTTGAAACGAAGAAGCGCAGGACGTCGCAATCCGAGCCATATGTTTCCGAGATTGCCTCGAGGAATGCTTCTTGCGCCGGCCAAACCACTGGTACCAAACAACTCACTTTGGGAAGCGAGCCCATGCGAACAAAGTCCTGCCCGTCCCAGAATGGGCGACCTGCATTCAGCACTTCTTGATTCCACGCTCTAACATCAGCGTCGATTTGATCCTGATTGGAACCACTGGTTCTGAAACGCTGCCTTATAGAACACGCAGTGCTGCCCACCGCAAAGTTTGTGTTCTGCCACTGCCGCAAAATTTGTTGCAACACATCAGCATGTGCAGTAAGCACATCATGCGCCGAAATCTTGGCGTGTCGGCTCCAGCTAGAACTGTCGAAGCACCACGAACCCCCATTGCCAGCGATCTGCCGCAAAGCAAAGTCATACAGGATTAATGCAGCTGCCCAGCTAAAATGGCGAACACGTCCAGCACACCATGCGGCTTTGACCGACAATTCGACTGGGGATGTCAAACCATTAGCAAAAGCCGCATGGTACCGTCCGACAGCATCGGCCGTCACTGCGCATTGCCGGACATCGAAAGACGATGCGAACGTGTCGAAGTCTTCTGGAACTATATCTGGCCAGATATTGCAGCTGATTGTATCGACGGCCATTGCCAGCTCGTCATGCAGAGGCTCACCGGTCACGCGCCAGGTTGAACTGACGCATAACTTGCAGCGCTTCACCACTACGGCCCCACATGATTAAAGGGCTGTCTTTTGGGCACCGCACGGATGTGCAAAAAATCTCCGTCGGAGCTATGTCAGCTATGCTATGTTCGTCCCCGCCCGATGGGCAACCATACTCAACATCACGCTGTGCAAACTACTGGCAATTTGGTGGATGGCATGCTTCTTGCTGAGTGCGAACCAAAGCATTGCAAAATCAAAACCTTAACTGCAGAATGGCCTGCACCACCGTCACATTTCGACTCGTGGCAGGGGGATCTGCTGCATCCAGCACATGGGCAGCAACGACTGCACTGCGAAGACCGAGCCCATAGTGCCATAGTGACACGAACAACAATGTACAAACGAGGCTGCAGGTTGGGGCACGTGATCGGCGACGCGTTGGAGCAGCTGAGCAGACAACGCTGCATGTTTCGGTCATGTGTGGCAGCGAACCCGGCAGTGAACACTCGGGGAAGCACCCGAAGGCGACAGTGCACGAGGAGATGGACAGCAGGACAGGAGCAGCTTGCAGACTCAACAAAAACACCCTGGTGACTCGAAAATTGGGTTGCGCAGCGACGTAATCGTCCGTTCGGAGCGGTCTTCCCAAAACATGCCCACGGTCTTGGGGAAGAAAGGACAGGCCGCGTCAAGACTCCAACCCGAGTTTTTTTTCCGACCCGGGTTTTGGGTTACCGGCATGGACCATGATGTGCAAAAACGTGAAAAACTGGCTCAAGCCGGTGCGACGAAGGCACCCCGTTTTGCTGCGCTGTGTGTCAATTCAGAGCACGCTGCTCCGCCCACTCGCAGTGCGCCGGCAACCTCATCCTTCGAAGCTTGCATGCACCTTTTTTTTCCGCACCTTCTTGCAACCGTCTCACTTAATGCGCGGTCCCTTTGCACCGAGCAGCGCAGAGGCGAAGGCAGCAGCTAGGAGCTAGGAACCAGCCCGTGGAGGAGAAGGACGAGGCAAGTACAGCCGAGGAGGGAGGAGTTTTGGACGCCTTGCCTTCAGCCCCCGGACGTGCGCCCCCGCATCTAAGACGGGGGAGACTTCCCCTGCCAAAAGGCCTTGCAAACAAGATGAGGAGGAGATGACTCGATGTATGAGTGACCTGAGTGTGGCGAGCGGTGAGCTGTCTGACGCAGCACGGGCCCTCGTCTCCGAACCGCTTGCACCGGGTTCTTTCAAACACGTTTGCCGAGCTCCGCGACCCTGCGAACCGGCCCCAAGCACCTTGCGCTCCCCCGATCCTGACCTCCTCGCGTTCAGGCCAGGGGAACTCCCTTTGCATCCGTTCCTGGCATTTTTGCAAACCGCTAGACGAGGATCGGCCGCTGGACCATCGGGCATCACCAACGAACACTTCCGCATATTGCTCGACGACGAAGCTGACGTCGCAGGCAGGCCCACATGCGCAGGCCCATATGCCAGCCGCAACATTTGTGTCATGCCGACACATGCGGATGTCACCATTCCCAATGACCTCTTCCGAGTGAGGCTTTGCCGCCGCCTGCGCTTGCCACTCCCGCTGCGGGGGGAAACTCGATTCTCTAGGGGATCACCGAGCCGCCTATGCTACGGTTGGAGCCCAGTGAGTGCATGCGTGTGTTGCTGCTACGCCGCCTCAGGGCGGCTCTGCCACACGCTCCGCGCCGTTGTAGATGCGGAGGTAACCTGGACGCCCTAGGTGACCACCGTTCGGCCTGTCCCATGGCCGGCGTGCTGGGGCCCCGTGGCGCCCCCCTCGAGCGGGCGGCCGCGCGAGTCTGCCGCGAGGCCGGGGCCAGGGTCGCCAACAACGTCATGCTGCGGGACATGAACATTGATGTGCCGCTGGCAGACGCCCGCCGCATCGAAGTGCTGGC
>CAJNDV010032330.1:214947-254389 GCA_905221635.1 Symbiodinium sp. CCMP2456 | reverse complement strand
CGAACTGCCAGGGCACGTTGTGCGGCCCGTTATAGTACCGAAAGAGCCGTACTCCTTTGGGACAGGCTAATGGAGCGAACCACACTGTATAGTGGCCTCCTTTTTGTCAGGTGATAGGCCCGATCGCTCCTACGGGGCCAACTGTAGAAGGGTGCCCCGATTGGTCAGGTGATAGGCTTTCCGGACCAAAACGTCATACAGTGACCCCTTGAGTCTCATGGTGCTCAGTCGGGGCGTGGATAGGAGCGTTGAACAGTGTCAGCTCATGGGATCTGGTAGCATCTCGGCTTCGTACTGCACTTGCTTCGTTTTTTGTGTGTATGTTGGAGCGTGCGTCTGCTTGAGGTCTTCTCGGCCTGTCAGCCGAGCTATTGTCATCTTTTCTCTCTCTTTCTCCCCTCTTCTCTCCTTCTGGTCGTCTGTCAGCCGAGCTATCGTCTTCTTTGCTCGCTCGCTCCCCTCTTCTCCGCAACGACGACGACTACGACGACCATACTAAGGATTGGCGGCGTCGTTTTCTTTGTCTGTCTGCTGAGCTAGTGTCATCTTTTCTCTCTCTTTCTCCCCTCTTCTCTCTTTCTGGTCGTCCGTCAGCCGAACTATCGCTTTCTTCTCTCGCTTGCTCCCCTCCTCTCCCCGCCGACGACGACTACGACGACCATACTAAGGATTGGCGCAAGCTCCGCGCAAGGACCTGAGTCAGGAATCAGGTCCATGATTACAAGACGATCTCCCCCCGTATACAGGGTGTGTGTGTACACCCTGATTCTAAGCGAAGGGAATTGGTCCGGACCTGTTGATTGCACAATTTTACAAGCAGGGGGATGGAGCAAGCCTGTGTAGCTCCATCTAACAAAGCTCTCCGCAGTGTCCTGAGGATATCACCAGGGACGCTTGTTGACGTACCTGCATTCGCAATGGCAACCAGGCCAACCCAAAAACCTGGCAAGTCGATATCGTGTACATTATCAAACGTGCTGGCATCAGGTTGAGCTGTTAGGTAATCTCATCATCTTCAAGATCTTCATCGGAAAACGGTCAGATTCAAGCGACTCAATGTCGACTGAATATCTCCGTGTGTGAATATGTACGTATGTACGTAAATATCTGATAACAGAAATCACAGTGCCAGCGCCACCTGCCCGACTGCTGTTTAGGGTAGACCCGGGCGGACAGGGCTTCGGCCCAGGATTTAAAAAGGGTTAAGATCAAGGCCGAGGATGTGAGTTCTGGGGTTTTTACTTTGTACAAACCAATGGGCTAGCTGGAGGGTTGTTATGTTTTTGGTAAAGGTGAAGAGGTGTGTATACATATATATATATATGTATGTATGTGTGTGCATTTGTGAACAAACATGTGTTTATTGAGCGTATGATGTCGTATGCATAGTTTTGCTGCATCTCGTGTTTCCGCGTTCAAAAGCGTGTTCCCGCCACACAGTGCTGAGTGCATGTGCAGTCTGTGGTGCCAATCGTGCTGACGCCGTATAGTAGGAATTGCGGACACATGAGCAGGTCCTGGTTCTTGGGAAAGGTTTGGACTGTTAGGTGCTCTCTCTCGGTTTGTCTACGTGCAGTGGCAGGACATGAACATGATTTCGACTAGTTCAATAGCGGGTTGCCTTCACGCAGGTGCTTCAAAAAGGGCCGACACCGCCGACTCACATTAGAGCACACAAACAGTTGGCTGAAATAATTAAGCCGAACTAGGCTTTATCGCAGAGGGCTTCGTGCACGCACGACTTGTGTCCCTGCCTGAAGCGGTCTTGACCGCCATCTTCAGGTCACGCGATGCCCAGGTGGGATCTGCTAGCAGTTGATAACTTTCACCGCTCAGGGTGGTGACGCAAACTTCCATTGCCAATCCAAGCAGAGCAAGTGGACCGAGCTAAGTGGCGTGTCGTTGCATTTCAAGGCGACTGCACTTGCATGCTAACAAGCAATCTGCGGCATGCATCAGGTGTCAGTGGCTAGGTAGGTGTTGCTGTCAGTCTTTTGGTCTGTCTAGCTTGGCTGCCACCGTTGTCCGCAAATCACAGTGAGAAGCCCAAACAAGTTTGAGCAAACAGCGCCTGCGTGAGCTGCTGCCGAGGCGTTCCGTTCCGAATGCTCCGACGCCCCACCACCCGGGAACCAGCTTTTTCTCAGGGCCTGCGCAACTGCCGCAAGCTTGGACTGAGCCTGCGTCACCTGCATGTACGAATCCAACTTAGGAGAAACAGTATACTATCTCGGAAACTTGCTTCGCAAGTTTTTCGTGATACTACTTGCACACGTCTAGCGGTGTGCTCCCTTATCTGTGAGCATGCCTTAGAAGCCATGGCGGAGCTTGAGCGTTGGCCAGCTCAGCCGCGTGAACTGCAGCGTAGGCCGTGGCTGGCAAGACTGTCACTCTCCTGGATGTCATCCTGGCACAAGCAGTGTCTGGATCTTGCAGAGACCTAGGGACCTAGGGCTTGAGCGCCTGCGAAGAAGGATATGGGCCATGTGCCAGTGGCTTCCATGTGTCCAGGAAGCAACGGCTGCATCGTAGCTCAATGCTCCAGCACGCACTGCGTGATCTCCCATCCTTCGGCAACTGCGTAACTGCGTGAGCCACAGCATCAAGCAGCCAAGGAAACCATGCAACAGAAATCGTCCCACCTTATCATGAGCAGCGTGGCCATAATCCACTGCAGTCTACATGCTGCCTGTGTTGCACTCCAAGTAACGACATCTGCCGCCTGCCGCTCCAAAACACACACAGAAAGAACGTCACAAACATTACGTTGCAATGTGCAGTCTCCCGGCCTCGTTTTGAGAGCAAGTGCACAACAAATGCAGAGCCCGTGGCCACACGGAGGGCTCTTGACATGCACTCACTGCTGTGTTGAGTGTGACCTGCGTCGTTGAAATACCATAGTTGTCAAAGGACTCGAGCATCCTTAGAGCTTGGGTCCATTCCGCGGCCATCTCGCAGGCCTTCACTACCGAACTCAAGCTTCGTGTTGTGCCTTTCTCGGTCGGCACGAAGGCCAAAGCACTTTGCCAGAGTGGCCCGCAGGAACCACAAGCGAGCACGTAGGTTGCTTCATTTTCCCAAAGACCTGCTTCCCGAATATGCCTGCACAGGCCAAAAGCAGCCTGCCAATGGCTTGCCTGCAAAGAGCAAGGGTCGCTGCTTCGCTCTGCTTCGGGTGGGACCCGCTAAACTGAGTGAGGCCAAGGCGTTTGGTAGCGAAGTAATTCCACAGTTGTAGCTCACGGTATTGGTCAGTCTTCGAAGCTGTAATTCAGCTAGTAGCCCCAAAGTAGATGGCCAGGCCGACGGCTCTGCACAGCTCATAGCGCTATTGAAGCCTCTGACATCGTTCAACCAGGTTGTCAGCCCACCGACCCCAACTGGATGTGCTGCCGAGCTTCAGAACACACCAAGTTCAATCAATGTGACCCGAGCTTTGGTCAACCTTATGAAAACAGCTCGGCCAAAGACTCTGCAAGTGTGGCCCTTCAGTGAGCAAGCAGCAGGAAGAATGCTCGTCGCCATTGGTCCGTCGCTTGCAAAGAGCTTGTGGTGGAACACAAGCAAAATTGATCAGGAGTAGCCTCAGAGCACTGCACTTCCCCCTCGCTCTCCGTCAGAACAGTGGCTGGCCACTATTTCCAGCCGGGCCACATCGCGCTGCAGCAGAGACCACAGCTGGAGCACGAGCGTCCAGTTGCGTCTGCTACCTGTAATGACACTGCTGGTAATCAGCTGGTTGGATCGGACCTGCGCAACATGCCGCGGATATTGAACGGTCACAAAAGCGCGGAAAGCGCGGCATGCCGCAGGCCACAAATCTGATGCCTTCTTGCTGCTCAAATCTAGCAGAATCTCAAGACCCGAAGGCCATCCTGGCTGGCCACACGCGGTAACAGCCGCGCCGAAAGTCACCTCGCAGAGAGCTTGACGCGCCAGGATGCCCCAGGCGCCCATCATTACTGAAGCAGTCGTAGCCCGCCTCGTTCACACGAACCTGACGAGATGACCTGCAGCAGGCCCAGCTCACACCCAACACGCAACGGTTTTCAACGGTTTGTTGAAGGCCCGGCATGCCATGTAGAAGAATGGCCAGCTGCCATGGACCGCGCCGACTTGCGTTTGTTACCGCGCCACACACGACCGTGTCGCTCCTTGGCGCCATGCAATAGTGAGCCAAGATTTTGGCAGACTGACAGCATTTCCTGTGCCTAGGCGGTTTACTCTTGTGGACGGTCGGTCCGCCTTCGGAGAGTGCAGCTGGATTTGCGGTACATCGGGCTTATGACATTCAGCTGGCTATATATCCTTACACTCTCTGAGAGCGGCAATCTTGGCGGTAGTAGTCGTACGGCCGCTAGGGATGGACATTAAAAAGTGTAGAACTGCCGGTACCAGGACCTGCAATGTGTTTCTGAAGCCAAGGATCTGAAGTCCGGCAAGAAGTAGTTTTTTCCAGCTTTGGAGAGCTGCCTTCCAGTCGACGGCAGTGAGTGACGAGATGAGTTTGCTGTAGAGGACCACATTGGCCTGCAGGACAAGGAATAAGAAATCAGTGAGAGTCTGAGAACTTCTCATGACACCCTGCAACCCAGGGTCTCTGCTGCAAAAAAATCAATAACGCAAGCGAAGGCTACTTCTGCGGATGTGATGTCTCTGTGAATGTTCTCTCGGGACTCTTGTCCACCAGTGGTCTCTATCTTGCCTTGTTCCTGGTTTGTTGCCGGCCTTGGACTCTATGCGACTGACAAGCCATTCCCACCCCAGCCGCCGCGTCCCAGCCACCGCAAACGCAAAAACGGGACTGCTGCAGCCCTCGAGCGACAATGGCAAGTAGCAGCCTGCCTCCGCCACTTCTCCGATGGGAGCATACTCTGGCCGGCAAGACCTTCCATACGAGGTTGTATCCACAAAAACATCACTGAGATGCTATACTCACAGTACTTGCACAAGTTTTGGCCCGGCAGAGGCGTTTTTACTGTAACTATCTTGAATTAATCACGCAGAGACTGCATGGAGATGTCCAGGCAACTGCAACTAAATTACCACCGTCATGCCATGCGCCGCACCTCGACAGGGCTTTTGGCGCTTGCACCTCAACGTGGATCTCCTGGTATCACACAATATGGAGTTTTGATTTGGCCGGTTCGGCCTATGAAGCTCCTGTCCACATCGAGGTTCGACACTTGCTGCAATGTTGGGGCTTCCGTCGTGTCTGGTTGCCCTGATGCAACACAATGGCAATACCAACATCTGACAAATCTGCTGCCACCTCCTTGAATGCATCCACCGGCAGCGTGCTCCATCGGCCCGAGCGCTGAAACCAACCAAGCGAGTCGTGGCCGATGTGTGTGACTGCGTGCAGTTGCGAATATACCAGAGGATGGGGTGCAGACTAGAAAAAATTAAGCTGAAAGCTGGAGCATCTACTCGGTGTTGGCTGGAGCTGACTGCAAGCTTCTGAAGCATGACGCTGCAACTTCCGAGGTCCTCGAGCTCCGGGCAGCAAGTATTCGACCAAGCCAGATCCATCGGATGTGATGCGAAAGGCCCACAGAGTTTCAACCCTTACCTTAGCCTGATATAGCCTCCCTAGATGACAAGCCGGATTTCGTTACGAACAGCGAAAGTATTCGTTTCTCGTTCGGGCTGCGGACTTTTCTCTCCAACCCGAAAGCCAAGGGGTGGCTTTTCCGTCTGCGAACTGGGACACTCGGTGTCCAGCTCGCTGACTTCCGTTCTATACGAAAAGCGCGGCTCACGGGCGGCAGTGGTGGGTGCTGTGAAAACTCCTCGGGCCCGGGCCTCGGCCTTCGCAAGCTTCGGCTGTAACGGACTCGAACACAACCGAACGAAAGGAACTGAACTCGTGCTCGGCACTTCGTAGGTACAAAGAGCGAACACCACGCAGGCTTGTCACTCTTTGCACACGTGCAAACAAGACAAGCCGGACTTCGTTAAGAACAGCGAAAGTATTCGCTTCTCACTCGGGCTGCGGACTTTGCTATCCAACCCGAAAGCCAAGCTGCGGTTTTCCGGTCACTGACGTCGGACTGCCGCTCAGGAAACTGGAGAAATTGCAGCACCTGTGCGAACGCCAAGAGCTGGACGACGAACTTCGTGTTGCCTGTCTGCAAAAACTCCTGAACGTGTTATGGTGTTTAAGCCCTTCGACGAAAAGCTCGGCGTCATTGACCACCGATTGTCTCCATGCTATATAACTTACCTCCCATCCTCTTTTGAAAGAGCGCGAGTTCCAAGCATGGGTTCAGGTTGATCGGGAAGGCGTCTGCCCACGAAAGGTTGGTCGACTATCGAAAGTGGAGCTCGGCTTCGTCGCCTGGAATCTGTAGCGGACTTGGTGGGGGCTCGTTCGGGTCCCAAGCGCAACTCGACCTTCTCACCACGAATAGGCTCTTAGCGGAGGCCTCGATCCATGGTTGTTTCGCGAGAGGGGAGTGACGAACTCAGGAGTGAGCTTGGGCGTCTCGAGCACCGTCCTGCAAAAGCTGCTGCTCAGGAAAACACTTTCGCGCACTTCGAGAAGCCTGCCAGAGAGATGGGTGTCTCAAGTGATGGCACGACATAGAACCCGCGACCGCACACTGAGACCCAGTCGAAACTCTGGACATTCTCGCACGGATGGTGAGCGAACTTGGTCCTCGTACTGTGCACGAGAGCTGCCTTGCTCTGCCAACATTGTGCGACGACTCTGCGAACTATGGAGTCGACTGCCGCCACATCTGTCGGGCCGGTGTGATCTTCGGACTTAGTCCAAAGATTGACCTGGCGACTTGGCTGGTGTGTAGTTGCGGACCGAGACGAGACCGGCAACTGTCTCTTCTGCAGCCAACAGCGACCACTTTGTCCACCGGCTCTCTTGAGGTCTCTGTGACGACTTAGCGAATCGGACGTCACTGCGGCAAGTGTTGCGAACTGGGTGAGATTGCATCAATGTCATTCTATCAACTGCTTCGTCTCCTATACCCAGGATCGCAAACGGGACCTCGCGTGCGGACGTGATTCCCTCCTCACTCAAGACGCGAAGAAAGGAAGCGTTGCCCGTTGCTTGCAAAACAGCGACGAGGCTTGCAAAGGATCCCCGGCCGGCTGCACACGAAATATGCCATATCTCGGCTCTATTACGACTTACATATTGCGCGTCCGGGGTTTGTGAACGGCGGTACTGCCGGTGTATTACCGTTACGCAGGCGAACGAACGACTGACGCGCAAGCCTTTCCTCGAAACATCACTCATGCCCATGCTCATGCTCACTGACCACATGCGGTTCACTGGGACACGCGAGCGGACTGCGACCCCACTTTTGCTTCTCACGAATGAAGGTCACACTCTCGACGGGAACCACAGGTTGCCCAGCTGCGAACGTAAGGCCGCGACCATCCAGCTATATACCCGAAACGGAACCCACTCCCGGCCAAAAGAAAGCGCCCTGCGACACCAAAACCCGGAAGAAGCCCCGAACAAAGACCCTATGTCGCCGCCCTTGGGCCGGCCCTGTTCAGAAACTTGTACTGTGCATGAAATGGAGTGCAATGGCGCTTCTCGTACGACCTCCTGTGGCCTACATCTTTTCGTGCGCTTGCCGCTATCGAACCAGCAGGAAGCCGGGCAGTTCTGGGGGAAGTCTGCGCCATTCCAGCGGTGCTGCTCCTGTGTCGGCCGCTGTCTACGACCCTTGCTGCGAACTGGCCCCGAAGTAGACGAAGAAGCGGCCCTTGCCTGGGTGGTTGTCACGGGGGTCCGACGAACTGGTATTCGTCGGCTGCTTTGGCATGGCCTTCTTGGGCGGACTCTGACCACCTGCTGCCGTGTCGCTGTACGTCGAGGCAGCAGGGGCAGGCGGCGGGCTCATCATCAAGGCGATCGCATCATCAGCGGACATAGGTGCTGTCGTTGGTGTCGTAGAAAACGACGAGTCCTGGGCGGACACTTCCTTGTCGGTGCCATGGGAGTAGTCTAGGGAGCAACAGTTGGAGGCGGCAAAGGTGGAGGACAGCTCCATGGTCTTCCTTATTTGCATGTGCGGGGGAACTGTGCCCGGATCAGCTCCACCACTCGAAGAGGGCAGCGGCGTCATAGCATCCACCGAAGCCTTTGTCGAAGCCCTCGTGCCAGGTGCGAATAACTTGGGGGCCCTCCTCGTTCTGTGACGCTTTCGGGCCGGCTGCGCTTCTGCCTTGCGATGCCTTGGGGCCAGCTGCGTCATCAAGTCCTCGTCCGTCAAGCGAACCATGAAAAAATCGAGGTCTTCCGGAGAAGCTTCAGGACCGTGTGCAAGGTAACCCATAAGGCATCCGAACGCTCACTCTGCGAACCGGCCATGGCTTCGGTCTCTACGTGGCTGCTGTAAGAACTCCTCGGGCCTTCGCAAGCTTCGGCTGTAACGGACTCGAACAAAAGCGAATAAAAGGAACTGAACTGGTGCTCGGCACTTCATAAGTACAAAGATCGAACACTACGTAGGCTTGTCACTCTTTGCAGACGTGCAGAACAACACAAGCCAGCTTAGTTGGATTGCCAAAAAAGACAAACCCGCCCTATGAGCACATCTGAATCCCGGGACAACCACAAACGGCTCTAGTCTTCAGGCCAAGCCCCAAGCTCTGTGCTAGGGGTTTCAGCATGACGGCTTGGGCCTGAGTGCTGGACATGAGTTGGCTTGCTTTTTAAGCGGTCTGGCCCTCTCGCGCGAAGTTAGCCGGCTTCTGGGGCTTGTTGCC
Source organism: Symbiodinium sp. CCMP2456 (assembly GCA_905221635.1). Classification (NCBI taxonomy): domain Eukaryota; class Dinophyceae; order Suessiales; family Symbiodiniaceae; genus Symbiodinium; species Symbiodinium sp. CCMP2456. Next base: position 245,647 of record CAJNDV010032330.1, on the reverse strand, counting down.
TGCGATTTTTCTCAGGCTTCTCAACATTCGTCTGAAAAGCCCCAAGCTCATCAGTAGTAAATGTGCTAACGGTTAGCAGCTAACCGGGCAAGTCATGCATGCATCAACTTGGTTGATGCTGCACGTCGACTACACGGGCCATGACAGCATCTCGCCACTGGAAAGGCTGTGAATGTCTGTACCTCTGCAAAACGCATAGCTTGTGCCGCTGTGACCTGCTCCCTGCCAGCTCGCTTTGCTCATGTCCTTGCTAGGCATTGCTAGGATGCACCTGATTGCAGGACACTGAAGTCTCTTGAAACAAATACTGCCGATGGTGGGTCATATGCCTCTGGCATGCTGCTCTATGTCGTCAGCCTCGCATGTGCTATGCACATCGGCTGTGTCAAAAAACGACAATGAGGCAGTCCCGTTCAGCAGAGCCGCACCACGAACCATGCAACACGAGCGTCTTGTGGCGTCGTGGTGGCGCAACTCCATAACTCCCACGATAAATTTCAAACATTCGAAGCATACTCAAACCTACTTATACAAAGTACTGCATACTCAGCTGAGCTGATTGCAAAACACGTCTGCCTTCAAAGACAAACGAGTTGAAAATATACCTAACTGCTCTTGACTGTCAGGCGCACGTAGCACGCGAGACGGCTTCAGAGCTGAAATCAGACATTCTCTAAGCGTCCGAGAGATTCTTCGAAAACATCTTGGACAGTGTGGCCACGAGCTTGTTTTTCGGCTCGGGCTGTGGATCTGCCATCTTCTCCTGGTTCAGCAGCAAATGCAGCACCTCAGTGGAACACAATCAACCATGTCAAGTGCATGAAGCTAAGACGAAGCCAGGTTTGGCATTGAGCATCCAGCTTCCTCTGGCGCGAAAACTGCCTCCTGCCAAGATGTAGCCGTCATCTAATTCACGGTCCAGGACAATCTGTCGTACTACAGTAGTTAACACGGAAGGCAGCTCGCCGCCTGCAAGTGTTCATTGACAACATCACTGATCGTCATACCCATTTCCTGCAAAGGCATTGTCTGGCGCGTGGCACAGCGACACTCACTGCAAAACAAACCGTCCGAATGAGCAAGCCGATGTCCAGCTGCTCACGATGCCACGGCTGTTGCATAACATGTTGCCGTGCGAACCTTTGTGGCAGCGCTGGCTGATGAACGGCGGGTCTTTCGAAAACATCACCAGGCCGATCTGTCTGCAAACAAGTCTCGTGTGGATCACTTTGCTGACCTGCTCCACGTCTTCATGCATCACGAGCTCCAAGCTCTCTGCCAAGCCTGTCGAAATGTGTGTCTCATCCGGTCTTTGCGTGTTGTCGGGTCAACAGAAATGCCTAGACTTCTCTGCACTTGCGGCCACTGCAGCTGCTCGTGGGCCAGCTCCTGTCGCAGGTGCAGGCAACGCATCCCTTTCGTCTCGCGTCCGGTCCTGGGTTTTGAGGATCGCCAGTATCACCTGCTCCTTCGGGAGGCGCTCGAGCTCAGCGTGAAAGGGAGCTCCGTCCGGAAGCCGTTGCCACACCGGCCTTAACTGAAAAAATCTCGTTCCTCCGTTCCTCCGTTCCTCCTTGCTGACAAGGGCCGGGCTCCAGAGCAGTCCCGCATCCATCATCACGCGGCACTAGCTCGTAGTACATTTTCCTTCAGCGCCACGTGCGTGCCAACCGGCACTGCTTGCAACTCGCGAGTTTATAGCTCCATCGTGCCCCAGGCTTTCGTTTACAAGCAAGCATTGACAATTAGAAGTTGCCAGAGCGGCAATCCCTGTAGCTTTTTGCATGGCAGCTCGGCACGGAAGCTTCGGCCAAGACTCCGATCAGACTCGCTTTTGCGAGGAGCCTGTCGGGGACATTTCGGAGACTCTAGACGCATCAGGACACCTTACACTAGAGATTAGGCTTATAGCTTAGAGGTGGAATGAGTGCGATGTGCCACTAAAATTCTTGTCAGAGGCACTGGTGCTTTCATGGGAAAGATCTCAACGATTGGCTGGTGCGTGCCTCCAACCAAGCGAAAAAACGGTCGGTTTTGCCCAAGCTTCCGGCAGATGAATGAAAGCCTCAGCCCGTCGTCCGCTTGTTTTTGGTTTTTGGGATCCAGACATGAAGCACCTTCAACATTAAACGAGTGATCCACGAGTTCTCCCATGCCGTCAGTTACGACATCTTTCCCGGCTGCCGGCAAGCCACAAAGCAGTAACTCGCCAAGCACGGGGGTGTTCATACCTCAGAACACGAGGGGGATCAGCGTGCAGGATCTGTCTGGCCTCAGGCGCCGAATCTCTACACTGAGCCTGCAAGTGCAATCACCTCCTTTTTTCGTCTCAGCAGAGAGGAGAAAATGGTTGTCTTCTATCTGCCACAGGCCATGCGAGCTAGTGTTGATATGGGGGCGGATAAGTCCACGAAACAAGCTTCAAACGGTGATGTCATTTTGATTTAGGGCTGAGCTCCCGGGTCCAAGCTGAAGCCATAGAGGGCACTGAAGAGTACAAACGCGCCCAGAACTGGGAAGGCGATCTTCAAGTCAACTCCAGGGGCGTCGGCTACCAGCATCTCCTTTTGGTCCACTACATCAATGGATCCATCGCGAGAACGGACAAGTAGACGGTAACTGTACTTGCCGGGTGCGACCATGGAGTCGGTGAAGGAATACTCATGCCCGCTGTATGGCTTGGCCAGGAGCTGGGGGTTCTTCATGTTGTCGTAGGTGGCAATCTCCTCGTAATTTGTGCTGCCTGATGGTTTCCTCTCGATGATGTAACCTACCTTGGTGCCAGGAACACCGCCTGCCCACTGCAGCATGACGTCGTCGTCGATCAGGGTGAGCTCCATCTCGCTGTCGTCGTACTCGGTGTCCACGTCGCCACCGGCAGGGTCCCTGATCCCGTTCTTCTTCAGGGTCCTCCTGGCATCCTTCACCAGCACATCCTCGTCGACAGGCTTCCACGGCACGACCAAATTCTTCGGATCAACAACACCCCCAATGTAGTACTTCTTCCTTTGGGTTTCGACCTCAGCCTCCAAAGCCATCTTGTACTCCTCAGGAGACAGCTCAATGTCCTGCTCAACCTTGAGGAATTCAAGCATGTCTCCGTCTTCTTCTGCCTCTCCTTCAGCCCTCACAGCTGTTAGCTGCCTTCTTGGGCTTTGCGCGTGGATACTTGGGCCACTCGGCGAAACGAAGGAAGGCATGAGAACACGCACCGCGAGCAAAGCAATTGCAAGCTTCGCGACCATAAGGCGGCGGTTCATGCTGGACATGGCCATCCCTAGAGGCAGCGACTTCCCTTTTCCTGTTGGGCCGGTCGAACCGAAACTGCAGCAGGCCCCGAACTACTGCATGATGGCTGCTTTTGTCCATTCACACATCTACTGCAAGCAGCACCTGCCCTATCATGCTGCTTGCTCTTGCAACACGGACACTAGACCTCCAAGGAAATTCAGGCCCTGGCGATTGCGCATGTGCGAGTTTCGCCGGGCAAATCTCCAAACGTCGCTCTTGGAGGTCTCCCCACTCTTGTGAGGCAAGACGCCAGGCAGGAGGACACCCAGGTTGATGGCACAGTCCTGCGACAAACGTGCAACAGAAGTGCTCCTACACAGCCACATGTGAATGGGTTCGGTGAAAGCAGTCAACCGTCCCGGCGGAGTCGATTGACCGCACCGTCAGGTGGGTTCTCCCACTTATACTTTTCATCGCAACCTTGCGTTTCCTGCCACTTTGGCACGTGCGAGAATTCAGAAAAACAGTATCACACTACTCAGTGGCGCCTTTCTTTCGTGGTTGTTCGCTTCCAACAGCTTGCGAAGCTGCTGGCTGCACGGAAGGTACAACTCCCTTGCTAAGGTGGCAACTTTCTGGATTGACTTGCTGAGAGCAGCTTCATCTTTGTCATCCGCCACAGTCGACTTCTTATCCAAATCGTTGATGACCTGCGGCGCCACGTATGCTTTTGTTTCGGCCTTCGGGTACTGGTGGAAACATCTTGAAACCAACGCCTTTTTAAACCAGATCCCGCCTTCAATGCCTGGGCAAGCGCAGCCACCTTCTCCGGCAGTACAGAGTTTGGGATTCCGGAATGTTTCAGCAGTTGGGCTTGCCACTGGATGAAATCGTCGATTTCGATCAACATGTCTTTCCCATCATCGTTCAAGTTCTCATACTCTTCTTCCGCAGCTCGTACCCACACATCCGCCTTCTTTTGCCAAGCTACCGGCGTATGCTTCAAGGCATTGGCAATGATGCGGTAGGTGCGGAGGAACTGGTCCTTCGAGATGCCACTGTGATCAGGGTCGTAGCACTCGTACAATGGCTGGAGCGTGTCCCCCAAGTCATACGTTTGGAGCCAACCGTCTGGACTGAAAGTCATGGTAGCGTGGACATTAGTGAGCCAGCCTGCAAACTCAGGCAAATCTACTTGCTCATCGTTGTTGGTGTCAATTTCCTGAAGCAAGAGGGCGGACTGATGGTCATCCCACGCAAAAGCTGCAGAGAGGTTTTTCGCAATACTCTTGAACTCTTCCCGGTCAATGCGGCCGCTACCATCTGCGTCCAGGCACCCGAACCAGTCCTTTATGACATCGCACCTCGAGAAGTCACAGCATATGTGCGGGCGCGAGGGGGTCATGTACATTGTACTACTCAGTCTGAGTCCAGCATCACAACATCAGCACTTGTGAGCCGAGTCTCCAATATGTAGCCTTCCTGGAAGCAGGACTTATATCATCCGCAGGCTCTGGGCATGTAGACTTGCTGGCCGCTGATGGGGTGGGGGAGTTAGCTCGAGATCCGTTTGACGAGGCAGGCGGCCGTGGCACCAGGAGGTGACTGCCTGTGCCACTGTGCTCCGGGGTCAGCAGAGCATGAGGAAAAGTCGGCACTGTTGAGCTTCGAGACCAAACCACGACGTCTGGAGAACTCTGCGTGCTAATCTGGCGTTCTGAGAACTGAGCACTTACTGAGTTCAGCTCTGTGTCAGAGCCACTGTCATCATCCAGCATGGAGGCACATCGCTTCGACCACGATGGCCGCCGAAATCTGCTACTTAACGGCAGACTGGATGGGACTAACTTCGAGGAAGCGAAGGGCTTCGTGACTGGCTCAATGGTCGGCAGCTTTTCCAATGCCTTTGATTTCTTCGGAGACTTGTCGAGCTTGTCGTCGTGACTCGCATGATGACACTTTCTGTGGAATGCCCCCGTTCTGTGCACAGTCTTCGGTGGACTTATCGGCACTTCCCCAACCAAGCACTCGAACCTTAGCGGCAGCTACAAAGGGCTTCAGCAGGCGATAGGGGCCTACCTCAGGGATGTTGGAACCACTAGTCACCATGCTGGCGCAGTTGCACTGAGATTAGCCTCCTAGCAAGACTCTTTGGGCCAAAAAACTGCCGATCTCCAAGTATGCCCTTGGCTTCGGCTTGCGCCGCCTCCAGGAAGTGCTTCTTCTCTGCTGGATGCTGCTTCAATATGGCATGGAACCTTCGCAGAGGAAAGAGCTGGCACTTGTCAGGAGACACGCTGCCGTGGTTTAAGACTACAAAATCCTAAGGCTTGGCTGCAGCCTCCTAGCTAATCATTAATCGTTCAGTCTGGGGTTGTCTCGGTTATCTCTCGCTCTTCCTCCATACACACGTGCACAAGCCATTGACCGGCTGTGTCTCGCCTGAGTCAAGCGAGCTTGTGAGGCCAACAAAAGAAGTCCGCAGCCCGGCGTAAATTGCGAGTTGAATGATGCTGTCGCTACTGTAGGATTCCGCCTCGCATAGCTTTAACTTGCCTGCTGGTGCTTTCTTCAGACATGCACTGCAAACACGAGCAAGTGCCAGCGAAACAGCGGGCCTTGGCCTTGAAGGTGGAGGCTTAAATGGGTTGGAGGACTACAGCGTCAGTCGCCTTAAGTAGTCTCTTCTCATTTTCACTCCTTTCTTGCTCTGGCACTATGCCGCTCCGTTTCCTTCCATCTCAACTTGAGACTGACAGCAGGCATAGCGGCGACCCCTCGTGTTGCTACGAATCCTCTCGAAGGTTCCAAAACCGACGAGCGCCAAAATGCGGGAGCTGTGGCCTATGAAGCGTCGAGAAAATACAGCGGCTTCGTTACAACATCAGGCGAGGCTGCAGCAAGTAACGAGGTAGATGGCAAGGCCAAGCACTCGCACACAGCGGCCGCTTGCGCCGTACGAAGACGATGATGGACATTCAGCATGATGCACAATCCCAGCATGGCCCCTGCACTCCATGTGTGGAGTACCGTGTGATCCTCTTGGAGAAGCTCCACCTCCCCGGATTTCAAGATGTAGACCCTCGGTGGATCGCTACGTTGTCCTATGAATCTTGGCGCTGTCAAACCCAGCAGAGCGGCTTCTTGCACTCATCTCCTTGGCGCCAAATGCTCCTGGGCTCAGCAAAGCCACAACTACAGTATCTACTGAAAGAGCGAGGCTGCTAGGTTGTGCAGCCTGTGCCTGTCTCAGATCACCACTTCTAGCTGGTCCAGAGGGTCGACAGCTGGAGGTAACCAAAACAAAGCTAGTCAAAGCCGGAGTGTTCAACGTGTCTCGATACATCATCGACAGCTTCTGCACTAATGATCTGTGATATGTGCCGCGGGAGCAAGGTACCTCGCTAGTGACCCAACTCAGGCATGGAGGCCGACATTCATTCTGGAAAGGTTGCCATGGACAGAGGGGATTGTGAGTTTCAAAAATTCGACAAGCATGATAAAGGATACTTCCATGAGATACTTGTGCGATTACAATGACTAAGAACAAGGCGTCAAATGACTTCTCAGGGTTCTTGGGTTCTGTCTAAGCATCGAGTGGGAGCGGTGGGGCGCTCGAGAGAGGTGAACTCAAAGCAGGAAGAAAGGAAGAAGTCTTCAAGCCTTTGCCGTGCCTTCTTGATCTCTCTCTTGCGAATCCACAAACAAGTGCTGTCCCAAGCATAAAGAGTGTCAACCTATGTAGGTCGCTCGTCTTTGGAAGGCCAAACGGTTAAACGAATTCTCCGGATAGATGTCGCGCAACGGTTGCTAGCCAAGCATCTCACCAGGTTGATATGTCTCCAGCTGTGCAACCAGCACTATTTCTGAGACGAAGCTGGTGCCGCACGGCGCCTCGAATTCAGCAGCAATTGTGCACGCTTCAGGCTGCGGGGAAAGGAGATGCTGGTAGCAGCCGACCAAAGCACTCCGTCAATGCATCGGCCAGGCACGAATAGTGGCGTCGTTGAAAGGTCCTCTTCGGGAGTTCGTGGTCCCTCGGAGCACTGCTTCGGGAGGATCGCATCTGGATCTGCATGTTGACTCACAGGTCCTGTCACAGGCATGTCCGACTGGCCAGTAGGGGCAGATCGCTTCTTCTCGGTCCTTCTTGATGCATAAGCCCGCCTCCTTGGCAGGAGAAACTTGTGCCAAGGCAACGCAGCAAAGGGATTGTTCAAAACTGCAGGCGAAGCACGCTCAGGTTGCACGAGACGCTGCCCAGTTCAGCTACAAGCAAATGTCTACAGTGTTGAGCAAAAAACCAGACACAGCCGGGTGAAACCATCTCTGGACAGCACGTCGCAGGGCCAGGCCGTTGGAGCAAAGCTGTCTAAGCGGACGCGCGCGCGCGATGCGAGGGGGTCACATCAACGTGGCTTTCCCCATGTAGATGCGGCGTCAGCAAGGCTGCATCAACTAGACAAAAACACATGGAAACCGAGCCATTCCCCATCATCAGAACCAGGCTATTCCCCATGTAGGCGCGCGGTTCCACAAGCTGGTTCGAGAGCCTGGCAGAGGTCCAAAAATGTGTGGTGAGTGGTGCGATTCTTTTAAGCTGCGAGTAATCAGTGCGTAAGCGGCGCCTCCTGTTGCCAACCCAGAAACACATCAGTGGCATCGCAGCAAACAGCAAATCAAACCAGCAATGCCCCATGTAGAGGTTCGACTTCGTAAGCACCCGCACAAAAAAAAACACATCAGTGGCATCGCAGCAAACAGCAAATCAAAACCAGCCATGCCCCATGTAGAGGTTCGATTTCGTAAGCACCCGCACGAGAAACACACCAATGGCATCGCAGCAAACAGCAGCATCAAAACCAGCCATCGCATCAAACGGCAAATCAAAACCAGCCGTTCCCCATGTAGGCGCTCGATTTTGCAAGCACTAACCACCCAGCAATACAGAAAGAACGATTCTCCATGTAAATTGCTGTAAAATCAGATTCAGCTATCAAACCTCAACAATCCCGAATCAACGTGATCACGAATCCCCAAGCCCAGCGTGGGGCGGGATCCAAAAAAACATGATGCGACTTAGCTGTCTCGCTGTAAAAATCCTCTGCGGATCTCCCTCTGCAATGACGAGCCTCTTGCACCTGAAAGCCGCTGCTCTGCAATGGGCAGGCCCCGATATTGAAAGCCGCGCTTGCCCTGCCAAAGCCCCGCCCGGATCTTGGCTTTTGAATGTGTAGATCGGTGCTGAACCCTCGAGTTTTGCCAACTAGGATATGATATACGCTTGAATAGCAATAGGCTACAGATATACAAAGTGTAAAGTAGATAAACCAATATGCCCGCAGTGATGTGAGGTATGCACCGTGGTGCTCAGTTGTTGTGTGGAATTGTCGTATACAAAGATCAAGTTGCAACGGGGTGAGCTCACTTAGTGTCTCGCCCAGGCTCAGAGCGGCACATGCCTTGTTTATACGTCCGAGGCTGATGTGTCCCCCAGACATCCCCTGGATGTCGGGAGCCCTTTGCCGGGTCCAGGCGCGCTCCGAAGAGCTCAGGCTCAGGATTAGCTTCCAGGTTCCTCTGCTTGAAGCGCAGATGTCGTTGCAAACTGTGGCGCACAAGGCAACGTTTTATTTGTTTCGCATATGTTACAGCTCGCATCTCTTCGGCCAATGAGATGGGAAAGCTCTGTTGCTACTGATGCTGCTTTCACGACATACAGTTCTGCATTTCGCGCGGTTGCCAAGCCTACGAGGCCTAAGGCCTATATACTAGTGCGCCCCTCGTCCCGCTTGCTGTGCAGGCAGCGATGCAAAGGCCAGGTTTTAGCCGAGGCGGGACGACAGCGCTCGGTCACCATGTCCCGTCATGTCCCAGTCCCTTTCGGGACATGTTTGAGCATGGACCGGCTAGAGTAATTGGTGGCGCTTTTCGTGTGCTCTCTTCGAGAGGAGACGCTGGGAGCTTTGCCAGCGAGAAAACACGCCCCATCGGCACATCTTATCGAGCCACGCGCTGTCAGTCAACAAGCACCGGGCTCACACTGTTGATCGTTTGACGCCTTAAGTTAGGATTTGTAACTCGCGAGTGGTTGAGGTTGTGGTCCGTCTCGTGGCCGAAAGTGACAGGGTTTCGATGCCCGTCAGTCACGGCCAAGGCATGTCGAGCATCTGCTAAGGCAGGAAGCTGATTTGGCCCGGTGCTGAGAGCATTTGCCAGGGCCTCGGGCAGCGAAATGTCACGGCTATGTGAACACGCTCGGCACTTGGAGGCGAGATGCATTCATGGAGCTCTTGAGCTTGTCGATGCCTCTGACTGAGGCATAGCACGGCTTCGGTCACAGCACGCCCAGAATCTACAGATTTCTACTCCAGTAGCAGTGCAGAGGTCACATGCACAAGCTTCTGCAGCTGGAGGGCTGCACTGCTCGTCCTCGCTGGATTGCAGCGGCATCGCCTCTGACAGCATCTGCGCCTGAACAGCCGAGTGAGGTCTTGCGTTGTCTCCGGCCTGAGGGCCTGGAACAAGAAGAAGCTGTGCTGTGTCAGATGTCTGGCCCGCTCATCGGGCAAGTGTGAGTCACATATCAGTTCAGGGAGGAGAGGATCAACCTTCGACTTCCGATCGGATGATGGTTAGGCAAAATTTCCTGGGCGCTGCGCACCTTCTTCGCAATCTCACGTCGAAGAGTCAGCGCCCGCCTGAGACATGAGTCCCCGTGTTTTCTGCTATGTGGCGTGTCGCAGCAAAACTACTTGCCATGTGCGGAAAAGCCGCTGATAGTAGCGGCGGTAGCTCCTTTGCACCTCCGGCCGCTGAGCGAAGGCGTTTGCAGAGCGGGGCTCCTGATTCCTGCAACGGGGCTCTCAAACTATACAGAACAGCTTCAATGCCACAGCGGAAGAAGGAACGGGACACGCAGCTGGCCCTAGTGGCCTCAGTTGATCGAAGAGTCGTCCTTCGAATATCTGGTGGAATTGCACCATACTTTCCTCAGCAAAAGCAGGAGCACTGGTGCTTGGAAGAAGGCAGTAACCCACCAAAGCGAGCGTCGATAAAATGATCCACATGCAACATCAGTCGTGCAAGGGCTGAATGAAGAACTCGCCGTGATCGAAGCGTTCCAAGCTGCACGCAAACACCTTCCAATGGGCTGAGGATTGTCCTGGCAGGGGTAAAGATTTTCAGCTACGTGTGGAACTACACATGTTTGCATCCTGGCCCAAGCTTATCAAACGAGGGATGCTGAGAGACAGCGGCCTGCGAACATCCAACAGACAAGCCAGATCTTCCTTGATTCATAGCAGGCGTCAGGACAGGTTGGGACACGCAAACAATCGTTTGCTTGCCTGTGCCAATGGTGCGGAGCTGCCGCCATCTGCAGAACATTGCTGATCAAGGCGTCGAAACCGGGTACGTGTGGTCCACTGATCGTTGCTGTGTCCTGGAGGAAAGCCGACGATAGGCCACATCGTGACCTCGGTAGCTTTCAGACATGATCGGATTTTGCCGGTCACATGACAGGCAGCATGCGGCAGTCGAGTACGGGACCAATTCCTTGCCGTCCATTTTGCTCGAACCAATTCCACTTCAGCTCCTAAGGTCCGTTGGCGCAACCACCCGGCAGTGAAGCGAGCATTCCGTGATCAATTGAAAAGAAAAACTGGATTCCGCACTTGCATGCACACCCACACTCCCCGCAGCCACACGCCTCCACACCCACACATAACTCTCTTCTTTCTTTCGCTCGGCAGGCAAAAGAGCACCAAAGCTGGGGCCCTTCATGTCCTGCCCCGAACAGCCTTTGGCCATGCGCAACCCTTCCGGTGCTGTTGGATCAGGAAGGGGCATACTGGGTGTACACGCAGACACACGCAGATTTAGGCCGTCATCGTCCTTGTCCTTTTGCAGCTTTCACGGACAACGATATGGCTCACGGTCTGCCGCGGTGCCACAAGTTTCTGGATGGAACTTGGGAGTCAAAGAAGCAGCAAAGCTCCTCAGTGTGCAGACAAATCAAACTACGCATGCATCTGTCACCTTTGATGGTATGGATTTTTGGAGAGTTGTCGGCAAATTGTTTTTCCGATAGGTCGGGGAAACCTTCCGTGACTTTCAGTCTGTCTTGCATGTCGTGTTCGATTCGACAGGCTTGGTGATTCAACTTTGGAGAGCTGTTGCGTGGGCTTCATGGGGATGTTTTACGGTAAGCGATTTGACGATGCTTTCTGAGTTGTCCTGTTGCGCAGCGGCTTTTGAGAATAACGTTAAGGAGCCCTTCCCCCCTTGGTAATTATACCAAGCGTCGAAATTTCACTCATGGCTGCAAATCTGTGCCTCGTGGCCGTGCACTTCAGCCACCTTCAGCCGCCTCTGTAAGCCGTGAGCAGTTCCCCCTTTTGCAATGTCCTGGTACTGTGTCGCAGCCCCAATGTCGGAGATATCTCTGCCACTCCATCTGTCCAAACGATTTGAGAATGTGCTCAAGGCGACTTTCCAGACAACGAACCGTGGGAGGTGGGTGCATTGGCACAGCAGAAGGGCGATTTGTCTGTGGTGGGCGTGTTCACCGGTCCTGTTTAGAGCTGCTTGGTGACGGCCTTCCTGGCTGTCGTCGGCTCTCCGAGTACTCCTTCGAAGGATTGGTTCTCCTGGGCGTCTGCTCGAGTGTTCTCTTGCGATTCTACGCGGGAGCAGATGGTCCTCCGAGGTTTTGCTGAGTTCCACCTAACCTCTTGTCTAAGCATATATGCTCGGATTTGCTTCCTAAAAAGGCAGCTGGCAACGTCGCGATGGTGTCTTCCGTTGAGCGAAAGCCCTGTCAAGCATCTCTGGCAGGTTCTGCCCGGCGTCCCACATCTTCCCCGCCTAGCAGGGCCAGCAAAGCTGAGGTCCGGAAGTGTTTCAACCCTCCGAGCTGAGCCGCTCTGCTACAACACGGCCGGCAGGGGTTCTGACTTGGCCCTTTGGCATGACACCCTTTTTCGTGACTTCACTCATCTATTGCAATTGTTGCCTTCTTTCCTTCTTCAGCGGCTTGCTCGCTTTGGAACTTTTCGCGGGAACTTGATAAGGTAGTTCTAAATAGCAGAATCGTACCAATTGGATCACTCTGGTTTCCGCAGCCAAGAAATACCTGCCCCACTTGGGGCCCGTGATTCATTGTGTTTTCGAAACGGCCAAGTAAAAGGGAAGTGTGCGACCATTGGAACCTCGGGTTGCTTGACGGATGCAAAAACAGCAGCAGGTATGCGGCCTCAAGCCACGGCTAGAGCAGACCTTTTCTCTTCCTCGTCCCCCGACAACCCGCCTCCCTGTAGGTCTTGCACAACAGATCTCTCACTCAATAGGGACTTAGTGAACAAGTCCGCACTTCTTTGCCGGGCAGCCCAAGGCTGCCACATTGGCCAAGTCTTCTCCCACAAAACTTTCCGCAGTGAAAGAGGAAGTTTCAGCCTCAGACTGTGGATGACGCCTGGCCCAGGCAAGGAAGCGCACAAGAGCTGCGAAGGCAAAGGGCTGTTGCAACATGCTGGGGGAAACATGAGCGTTGATCAATATTCCTTCTTCTGGAAATGGCTTCTTCGCGGGTTGATGCTCTCGTGCAACATTCTAGTCAGTAGCAGTCGTCGTAGTAGTCGTCGTAGTATATGGTCGTCGTCGTCATCATCGTAGTTTTCGTTGTAGTTGCAGCTTGTAATAGGCAGACGGTAGAAGTAGTAGTGGTGGTGCTGGTGGTGGTGATGGTGGTGGTAGTAGTCGTCAGTAGCAGAAGTGGTTCTAGCTGTGGCGCTGGCCTTGAAAAAGCCAGGCCGTCTTACAAAACGGATACACTCTGACGCAGAGGCTGACCAGCAACTGCTATTATGGTCTGCGGCAAGACCTGCGCAAACAAACTTGGCCCGTAGGGGATCGGGTCTACGTATAGGGTTTAGGTTCACCGGTTGACGGCTCAATACAATTAGCGCAATGATGGTCATGCTGATGACAACGGCCACGATGCATTTCTGTTGAATGGGCAGCTGCGTCTTTGCTGGTTCCGGCAGCCCAGTCAAGCCTGCAACCCTGGCTGTGGGTGGACCGTGGCATTGCGCAATAACTGCACAATGATTGCGTGTCCTTTATGGGTCTTCCATGTCGCAAGTCTGTCACGTTCGAAAGTTTCGGAGATTATTGCCTTCCTTTCGCGGACCCATCGCCAATCATTCGCAGACACATTACCTCATGTCTGAGACTGGACCTTTAGATGAACGCTCGCATCTAGATGTGTTTTTGCGCTCCAGTCAACACGACTACGTTCGGAAGAGTGGCTTTGCCTCGTCAGCTGATTTTCACAGCTCGCGATGCAGCTAATGAGCTTCCCTGAGGCTTGTTTGGGATAGCGGGACAACTCAAAACAGTAAGCCAGCAGAAACTTTGACAAATCTGTTGCCGATAGAATATAGAAATATAGAACCCTTTGGTGCATGTTGGGGAAGGGCACGCTGCTTTGCGCCTCGAGGACAGATCTGCAGTGGACTTGCTCGACTCCTTGCTCTTGACAGCATTAACATGTCGCGCAAGCATGAAACCGAAACCTGTAGACTTCCGGGAGTTCCAGACAGAGTATCACCAAGCAAACGTGAAGGCCTCGTACTGCTTGCTTTAGCTGCAGATCTGGTTTCAAACTGAACGTGCAATCGTGCAAGCTTTCGAACCAGTTTTTGCTGACAGATTGTCAAAACCACACTTCTGCATGCAACCATGCGTATATGAGGCAAGTAGCAGAGTAGCCCCTGGCACGATCACCTGAGTATGCAGAAGACCTCCTTTATAACTTGTCACACATGTGCAAAACGTTTGGCCTGGGAGTGGCTCTTCCGCTTCGAGAAAGTCCCACAGGTCGCCATCCTTGGAGGGCGCGAACTGCTGGAAACAGGTCAAGAACATTTCAAGACGTCGAGCTGCTGCTGTGTCTGCTGCAAAGTCATCGACTGTCGGTAGGTTGTGCACCTGCAAAGAACTTATGCCATGCATGATGCTGCCCGGCTAGTGGCATGCTCTGACCAGGTCGCGTGCCCACAGATTCTTCTCAGGTGGTTTTGCACCGATCGCCAGCAAGTGTGCATCAATGGCCTGCTAATGGCTCGACATGCATACAAGCTTCCGAGTCTGTTGCGAACCCACTGCGAAACGAACCACCTCCAGCAGTGGCTCAGCTTGGTGTTCCAGCTGCTTCTTGTTGATCGTCCTTCTGTATTCCTGGGATTGGTATGGTGATTTCGGAAGCGGCGCCCAAGCACTGCACATTTCTGATCGTCTGCAATTAAAAACCAAGTTAGCTAACGATCCAAACCAAGACTTGATGAACTCTGGAAAGTGTCCGGTCCCGGTCCCAGCAATATGGCAGCTTTCGGAATCGAACGCAGGCGGGTCTCGGCCGCCAACCTGTAAGTCAGCAAGCTACCGTTCCGTGACCCGGCTGGCGAGACCCCTTGAGGGCCAGGCTGTGAATAGTATCTGCACATTTTGCCTTGATGGTGGTGGGTGTGAGGCATGTGCTCAGTTGCAAGCGGCTTGGGGCCCTGTTGCTATCAGTCACATGGACCATAGTTAGAATGATCGGGCACCCTTCCGGATGATTCTCCAGCTTTGTGACGCTACCGAGCTTTAGCGAGTTTGGATGTTCAAGAACCTACCTTTGCGCGCTGACAGCGCAGGGGGACAGATTGAACATCAGGGATCAGGCCGACGCCAGCACGAAAGGACAGTCTCAAGCTCACCAGGTTGCACGGGCTGCCCTTCTCCTGGTAAAAGATCAGCCAGCTGCCTGGCTAACAGGCTAACCGCGGCTAACCCAAACCCGGAGGTGGCAAAGGCAGCAGATTCGAGCCAAAGGGCCCAGTGGCTGAAACCTATCTGGATCGCCCTGTCGCAATGCTGCGTCCAGCAGGCGACCCCAGTCTGTACTCCAGAAAACCTCGCCTGCAGTCGCTGTTCACCGGCAGGCGGCAGCATCGTTGCATGTGGCACAGATGTTGCATGGAGCTGTGAGATCGCGGCCGCTGTGACCACGAATACTGACCCTTTGTCTCTCGAGGAAGTCGATTCCAAACTCTGCATGTGCCGCGCAGATATCCTGGAGGAGAAGCCGTGCTTCAATGTCTCGAACCGATCAGTCAACCGCGTTGGCTTCGGGCCTCGTGATGCTCCATCGGCCCGAGAAAACAGATCCCAGCTGCCTGCCGAGCGATGCCGAGCGAGGCGAGCCTCTTAGCCGAAAGTTCCAGGCATCAGCCCTGACTGCCGGCGCCTGATCCAAAAAATGCTGAAAAAGTTCAGCTAGCTGCCCGAGGAAGACGCTGCAGCTCGACTCGGACGTCTCTACCTGCAGCTTCGAAGAACTTGCAAGCTGTGTGCCGCATTGTGCAACCATCCCGAACTTACTCTACACTCATGGCCTTCTCCAAAGTCTGATGCATCTTGCCCAAGGCATCATGGACCTTCACCAGTGTCGTTACAAAGGTCTCCTCCAGTCATGATGTGAGTCTGTGCTAGCCTATCGAGACGTCAGCTCTGCTCCTTCCGCTTGCTGCGTAAGAGACCATGGGGCTCTCCCAGTATTCTGGTGCGCGTGGCACCGTGTTCGCTTTCCGCCCTGAGCCAGTGGAGCCAAGGGCAGAGCACTTCGCTATGCCTCGTGCCTGAGAACGACACCACCTGTCGTGGAAGTACAGCAGATGGGCCACAAACCTGAGATGCAAGATCCGGTTGACACGGTGGCAGGAAAAGAACAAAGTTGCCGGGCCGCTCTTTGTAGCGGCACATGACGTGAAGGTCCATTTCCCGGTCACTGAAATGTCGATGCTCGTAAGCCCACTCTTTGAGCAGCTCGCAGGTCAGAATCCGTGCGTTCACCCGGGTGTATGACAAGTAGCCCTTGCTCTCCTTAGCTTGGGATAGAAAAGTGCTCATACCCGGCTCTCTTCTCTGTGGAGAACTCTCATGAATGAAGTTCAAGGAAGTCTCCAGGTAGGCCATGATCCAGTGATAGATCCTGGTGACCGTCGACTCGTGCCTGAAGCTGGAGATGGTGTCCTTCTTGATTGGCACGAACTTGGCAATCTCCTTCCAAGAACAAGGGCAAAGAGCCCACTTTGTCATGCTTTACCGGTCCTCCTGCTTCAAGTCGGCCAGATGGCTGATAGGCAAAGCGCTGACCAGTGCACTCTTCCAGGAATCTTCTCGTCCGTGCTCATCGAGTGATCCACAGAGGTGCAGCTGAATAAGTTCCTGCACTTGGCAGGCCCCTTAGGGGCCTGCATGGCAAGGGGTGCTTCTCCGGAGCTGCTGGAGCTAGATGCATCCAAGCATCTGCAACCACCTTTGCAAAGCAACACTCCTGCTCCTTCTAGACATGTTTTGGTCTGTTGTGAAGGTCTGAGGAGCAGACGCTTTCCTCATTCTTGAAAGGCATGCGCTCAATAATGGTGTCACATCTTTCTTATGATCTGATGGCCATGCTGGCGACCATTGGCGTGTGCACTCGTTTCAGTCCAGTCCGAGAAGCGTGACTGAGGTTGCTAGTGCACTGCTTCACTGTTGTGACGGCTTGTACAGGGCCTGTGAGACCCAAACGAGAGCCCGGGCCATGCACATCTCCAATACAAGTTGTACATACACTCTCACGTGGGAACACCGTTACTTGATCACAGCCTCCCTAGTTCCAGATGCAGTTGCGAGCACGCTCACCTTTTTGCACTTCACGCTTAAAGGCTTGGGGCTGCGGGCATTGATGCAATTCTGCTTGCCTGGAGAAGGCAGGCGTGCAAGATCAGTCGACATTTGAACACTGTGGCGAGCTTCCCCTACCCCCTTCGGCTGCGGCTTCATGATCAGCAAGCGTGTGCCAAAAGCGAGTTGGAACCCGAGCTTGAAGCGGGCAGGCGAGCTGCAGCTCTTCCGAGGCATGGTGAAGAACTTGAGGTCCACCACGGTTCAGTGCAGTCATCACCAGCTCTCTGTCGGCCCTGGCCGGTTGTTTGGCTTCAGCTGCAATTTGTCTTTGCAAAAGGCAAGATGCGACATATCTGCAGTACTCACAAACAACCATCAAGCGCATACCTTTCATTTTTCGGGCGAGTGCGACATCGTCGAGCCACGACAGGGAGCGAAATAACCGGGCACCCATGCATTTCACCATTCTTGGTATGCGCCACCAGCCTCGGATTACTTGGTTCAGGCGAACTTCGGACTGTGCCTTTAAGTAGCTGCTCCGAGAAACGCTGATGGAGAAGACGCCCTTTGGAGCATGTGCCGGTCTTGCACGAAGCTGCACCTAGAATGCATCGCTAAATTTGTTGCTGGCATGGCTCAGGGCAGTCCCGCCATGTCCCGCCTCGCTCAGCTCGGAGTCGTCGTCTGTTGGAGGGCTCTTTTTGCGTGCCCCTGCATGAATTGCCACGAAACCCTGCGCTGGGACCGTGATCTTTGCGGTCTTGTCACTGTCCACCTGGTCCGGGATTCTGGCGAACACGCAAGGAGCCCAGTGGCCCAGGGCACCGCATCAACCCCGTGTCTTCGTTCATATCATTCATGTCTTGTACGACTTACACACAGATAGGTGTATAGTCTATATGTAAACATGTATTGCATACATTGTTACACGCACACATAGACACAAATACACACATACATATATACACACACATATTGTGTATATATAT
Source organism: Symbiodinium sp. CCMP2456 (assembly GCA_905221635.1). Lineage (NCBI taxonomy): Eukaryota > Dinophyceae > Suessiales > Symbiodiniaceae > Symbiodinium > Symbiodinium sp. CCMP2456. Next base: position 227,711 of record CAJNDV010032330.1, on the reverse strand, counting down.
ATATATGTGTGTGTGTGTGTATATATATATAAGCACATCAACACATATGGACATATAGACATACGTACCCACGCCCATATGCAGATATGTATACGCCCACACACACACATATACATATGTATATATATTATATATATGTGTAACATGTATGTATATGTGTATCATGCACAGCACTCGGTGTAGTGCCAGCAACACTGTAGGCCCGTTTCGAAGACCCTTGAGCAACCTACAGGCAAAGCCCAACTCCCTCGAGAGTGAAAAGCGTATTCAAATACAAGTTGAGTCTTGGTTCTTGGTTTCTGGGGACCGTGTTAATTACCACAGCCCGTGTTAATTAACACGGGCCTGGGACAAAGAGTGGGAACCAAGATGCTGTCCAAAAAGTTTTTCAGGTATCTTGGTTCTTGGTTCCGGGGGTCCGCGCTAATTACCACGGCCGTGTCCAAAAAGTTTTCCATGTATCTTGGTTCTTGGTTCCGGGGGTCCGTGCTAATTACCACGGCCCGTGTTAACTTACACCGGCCCGGGGCAAAGAGTGGGAACCATGGTTCTTGGTCTCGCTTTAATTAACACGGTCCGCGTTAATGAACACCGACCCAAGTGTGGGAACCAGCCTCAAACTTTGTACGTTAGCCTGCCCTATGCAGCCACGAGGACGGTAGCAACTACGTTGGGCCAGGTACCCAGACACGATCCTTTCAGGACCAGTACCAAAAAGGTAAAACAAGCACGCCTCGAACAGCCGTCATTAGCACCCACGTTGGGCCAGGTACCCAGACGCGACCCTTTGAGGACCAGTGCCATCTAGTCAATATAGTCTCTGACTCTGATTAAATTCGTGATCCTTGGTTCATGGCCCGTGTTACTTCTTACCGGCCGAGTGATTTGTATTGGATATAACCATGATCAGCATTCGTACCGGGAATTTAGCAGCTACTGGTAGGGGTATTTGTGACGGTGCAAGATTCATTAAGCTCCCAGTTTTGGGTCAGGGGCTTTAGGCTTTTTTGAAGCCTTTGGAAACAGCGCTTTTCTTGATAATAAAGGCTTTAGATTGTTTGCATAGTTCTCGGTCTAAGTTGCAAGCATGTAGTTTAAGCTTCTCAGTGCAGCAATGTTAAATTTCGGAATTACGGCTAATAGTGTAGTCTAGCTGAGTGCTAAAGATGTCATTTGAGATTTCATATGATTGGCTACTTGTTGGCGTCGTCTAAAGTGCTATCAAAACGATTATGAGAAAGGTATATGACCATGAGGCCATAAGGGAATTCTGACATTCTATCGGGTCCTGCGGCAAAAGCTGGCCAAGCTTTGAGGGAGAGGGTTACCATCGTACGGCTTATGGTTGAGGGGGCGCTCGCTGGGGACCGATGAAATACGAAGCCTGGAAATGGAATCTAATGTAGGGGTCGGACCAAACCAACACACAAATGCTACGTATGCTGACATTTTTTGTTCGGGACTCCATGGATTTTCCTGCGGCACTGACATTGAAGCAAATATATACCGGCACTGACTAGATGTCTATGCACATTGCTTGGATACTTTGGATACTTTAGGCTTTCGTTCAATGCTGTATTGAAATTCTCAGAAAAGAAATCAGAAGAAGATGTTATAAAGATTGAGTTGGTAGTTACCTATGAACACTAATTGGATAAGACACTGCTACAACAGCTACAACGACAAGGCGTTTGCTTAAGTTCTCGCCTTGCCTACACCTCGAGATCTCACCCCACACTTCCTGCTTTCCTGCTAAGCAGGAGACTTCCAAAGTTCCAAAACTAAACCTTCGTATCCCCAAAAGCTGGGAGCATGCCAACATATCCGAAATGTCAGAAGTTTGCTGCAAAATGTCAGAGATTTCCAAACAAATCGAAACAACCAAAATGTCAAAACCAAGCACACGCGATGGTCCAAAACATAGGGGCTATCGTTCTGGAAATTTCGGAATTTTTGGAACTTTCCCAAATATCGAAAACTTCGGAACATGTCTAAAAAATCCGAAATTTCAAGGTCAGAAGCTAGAACACATGGTATTGCAAGACATAGGGGCGGACTTTTTGGACATTTCGGAAACGTTGGAATGTTTACATTCTAAAATGTGTTTTGATGATTGCAGAAGGGCTGCAATCCAGGGGCAGTGGTCTTTTGGATATGAGGGAAACACCACCTGTTGACACGGGATGACTTAAGGTGGATGTAATACCTGATCAGCTTGGCGTGGTTCTTGAGACGGGTGGCACATATGATCCCGCTTCGGCCGGCCCCCCCCCGTTCCCCCCGATGGTTGGTACCCATTGTGGTTCGGTTTGGGTCGCCCTGGGTGCTTCGAACTTGTCATCACAACCATCATCATCGTCATCCTCATCGTCATCCTCCTCCTCCTCCTCCTCATCGCGTTCCTTTCTTGTGTCAACTGCCACAGGAAGCGGGCCTGACAGGAACGCGATCCTGGTGACAGCTGCATTTTGAATACCCTCATGGCAAAGTCCTCGGTGGAAAGTTTCCACTGTCACAAGGATCGGGTGTGTTTGGGACGAGATTCTCGTGACAGTTGATGGTTTGGACCGCCATGTGAGAGAAGTGCGCGCAGTCACAGGGACGCGGCATATTTGGAGCTGGGCGTGGCAGGCGGGGGTCGGCGAACCGAGAACCGGGATCGTCTGTGTGTGTGTATATATATATATAGATGTCTGAGATCTTGAAGACGTGACAACGTGCAGGCATAGGCTCTGCAACCTCTCACTAGCACCCAAAGTTAACGAATTTTGGGCATCTCCATGTACAGTGCACACAAACAGCGTCAACACATCACCGGAAACTGCGGCTGCTGTATCCACACAGTTCTTTCGAACAACAACCTACATTATGCCACCAATGCGTGGGGTTGCTGCCACAGTCGGCACAAACCATAATAAGGAATCAGGACAAGCTTCACAGACATCGCATGAAAGTCTTCGGCCCTCACCCGTTCGGCTCCCGAGGGTGCCATCTCTTTCTTTCTGCAGTCTGCAGGTCTAGAGAGGAGGCACCCTGTAACGGGATAGCTTCTTCAGGACCGTGGGAAGTGTTTCTTTGACGAAATCTCTGTCTTTCTTTCACTGGGCGTAGGGGACGAGTTAAGTCCCCTGGCCTTGTGGCCCCCCATGTGTTATGGGGCTTTGGGGGATTGTTGAAAGATTGGGTATGATATCTTCGTGAGCGGCACGAGAAAAACACATACAGAGCACAATGGTCCGATCCTCACAAAGCCTATAATCACTGTCTCTCTCTCTCTCTCTCTGCTTTGCTCGCTTGCCTGCTAGGGGTATGACGGCGAACCCCGCAGCAGTTCGAAGTCAGGCCCCTCTCGGGGAGTGTGAGTGTGTAACCCGAAGCACCCCCCCTCTTTCTCTCACATAGGCAAACACACCCCATGCACATGCAAGTGCTTGTTGTTGGACGACCACGCAAGGGCCAGCAGGTTTTGTCACATCATTGACGATTTGTCCGCCATCTGCTAGCTTTCGAGCAAATATCCGCCGCGCAGTTGGATCGATGATGCCTGAACATAACCAGAAGTTCTAGGCTTAGCCTCGCGGCAATTTGATTTTGCTGGCACCACAACCGGGATGTGCAACCCTGTTCGTTCGGTGCCTTGGCTGGCCGGTACGTAGCCCTAAGCGGTGCTCAGAGGTAAGCACAAGCAAACACGGGCATAACTTTCACCCACCCACCCACCGACCCATCCACCCACGGTGTTGCTATGTGTTGTTGCCTACACAGAGCTTGTATGCACAAAGGCTAGAATCAGTCTAGTCAGGAGGCCAGTGGTCTTTCGACCGTGCCTTGATCACTGGGCATCCAACTCCATCCGAACTCGCCACGTCGCAGTAGTCACCTAGCAAAAAGCTCGCAGCTTGCCTCCCTGCACCTGGCTCTTCAAAGCAGAAACCGAAGCGTCGCTTGCGCTTTGCCTGGGTCTAGCGGCAAGTCGAGGCTGACCACCCATTCGTCGGACTCTTGCCGGTTGAATGCAACGCATGCCACGCTGCCTCAGGTCATGTTGCAAGTCTTGCTGAGACTGATTGGGCAATTCGCACGGCGCAGGGTCCATGTGCAGGCCCAAGCTGCCGCGGCAAAAGGAAACTGTGTCTTCACTGAGCGCAGTAAAATGCGTGATGGGATTGTCGCCGGCAGTGTGGCGCCATGCTACCATGTTCGCGATGCCAGCCCACCTGGCTGCAGCTGCAAAAATGCCGGCCAGCCCGAAGGGGTCAGCACTCACTCTTAGGAAACACGAGGCAACAATGTATTTAACACAGGACCATTGCCCTTCCGCTTGAGGTGCGTGAAACTGTGTTAATGCATAGGCGCAGGCCGATTTGCGAAGTGTCAGCAATGTAACGAAGTTCTGGCAGGATTCTAAAGCGTCGCATTCTTGTGCGCAAACAAGGTGCAGTTTGAAAGTGTCATCTGATGCCACATGTTTACTGGTCGTCCTGGAGCATTATGTGATGACCTTGAGCTGCGGGTGCTCTGCTGAGTCGTGAAGCACATCGATGTCACGTCAGAAGCATGCGCACGAGCAAGGGCTAAAGACTGGTCAAAGTCCCCTTTGTTAGGGCCAGGCCTGTGCTCACAAACCCATGGCTGGAATTCTCCACAACGAAGGTCCCCATCTTCTTTGTGGACAGAAACTGACGGTGGACCTCACAGTCTAGGACAAACACCAGGTGCCACGGGGACATTCACATGAAAATCTTGCGAACCCTGTGACTATTTACCTGAGGTATCCTGAAGTGGCAAGCTGTTCTGGGCAGGGCACCTTGGTCATAATCGCTGAAATGAAAGGAGCTCATGATCTGAGGATACCCGTAGGGATGGGCCAGCATGAAGGCACTGGCCAGTTGATACAGCCTTCCAGATTTGTAAGTCAGCTTTGCCGCGCTGCTGCTGTCCTCTCACATCATGCAGGCTAAACAAAATTCGGCATGTGCATATTTTGACATGTACATATGAAAGCGAACGAAGCTCGGATCCTTGGAACGCTGCGTGTCGTGATTATCCACAAAAACCACTGCAGAAGAACCTGGCACCAGATCTGGTGCCCCTCCTAGTGATTCCAAATTTGACATGCGGCCCGACTCTGCAATGCCCTTGTCAAGCTCTGGGTAATAGTTGAACTCGATGACGTCTACCAGATCAATGTACAAGTCTTCGGTCACGACATCTGTCGTAGTCGCTTTCGATATCTCGGCGTATTTCAGCAGCTTGTTGCCGTCTTTAACTTTCTCGAAGATCTTTGCCAAATCGGCTTTTGGAATATGCTTGGCGGCATCTAGCCTAACGCCAGCCACACCAAGCTCTACGAGTTCGCTCAAGTAAGCTGCGATCTTGCTTTGCACAGCTTCGCACTCGGTGCAGAGATCTGGGAGGCCCTGCAAGTCGCAGAATTGAACATTGTGGATGTCTGCAAAGTTGCTTACACCACAGTTTCCACTGGTGTCGCCGGGGATGTGGTGGAAATCCTCCGGGCTGAAAATCGGAGTTCTTCGTCCACCGTAGGTGTTGCCACTGATGCTCGTCCCTTTGTTTGCGGCGCAATGATTGAGGACGGCATCGACGTAGACTTGAACATTGGCCTTTTTGCAACGCTTCACCATTGAAGCAAAGGCTTTCTCATCCCCGGAGCGACTGGTTAGGTTGTACGTGACGGGCTGATAGCGCGTCCACCACTCACGGCCCTGAATATGTTCTGTTGGAGGTGATACTTGCACTGCAGCAAAACCTTTTGGACCCAGCCAATCCTCACATTCTCTGGCCACGTCTTGCCAAGACCATTCAAAGAGGTGCACAAAGACCCCACTTCGGCCCTGGGGTTTGCGACGCAGCCCGGATGCCAGCAAGGGCCACAGCAAAAGGATCAGAAACTTCATGAAGCTGCACGATGGCTCAAGGGTTCTCGCCAAAGCGCAGAAGCAAAAGCTTTCAGTACCGGAGATGCGTGTACTCGAGACAACGCTTGGGCAAAAGGTATCGGACAGCAACGCTCCTGTCAGCTTCCCAGGAGCCGGCATGCGACTAATGTGACATTAAATTACCATAGGCAGGCACAGGTGCTTAGCGGCCTGAGTGTACTTGAGGCGTACATCAGCATGTCTCCATCCTGCCTGAGTGGTGGTTTGCATCTGCTGTCGCTGCTAGCTGCTAACCTTGACCTGGCCTCCAAATGCGCCTCAAAACATGAAATAACTTTCCTGAAGCTAAGCTGCGCGACGGCTTCCATCATGATTTCACGGTCAGACCCTGCCTCGCCAGTCTCACAAGAAGCTGCTCAACGGCACCGCAAATGCTGTCGAAGAGGCGCTGCAAGGGCTGAGTGGCCTTGAGCTCCGCAGCGCTGTACTCGAGCGCGTGGCAGTCAGATCGAACTGATGTCAGCACAACCTGCTGCGGGCTGTGGCGTTGAGAGGAAGCATCGGAGAAAGGTAAAGTGCTCGCACTTAGAAGACGAAGCACGCAGAGTACAGGGACGGCTGCCAACTCTAACAGAGAAGCTACGAAAACCACAGCATGTCAACCAAGAAAGCAGCGACATTCCGAAGATCAGACTGGTACACCAAGGCAGAAACATACACTGCTCTGCCGGCAACTTCAGACTCCGCCGGCTAGCTGTCTCAGCACTGATGCACGAGGGCGTCGGGCGGCGTAATGGCATTGGACAAGCTGCAATTGCCACATTGCGTCAATCATATCTACAAGTGCCGTGGACATGTTGGTACTGTCTCTCTGGGCAAGATTTCCGCGTTGTTTTTTAATGTTTTGCCGCGCGGATTTGCTGACCGGCGGTGCACGAGAATTTGTGCGCGAACTTTTTTCAGGCAAATAGAATCTTAAGAAACTCCGTAGCAACAAAAATCGCAAGATTCCGAGAGACAACCCCGCAGGGCCATGTAAATAAATCCGCGCAGAATTCGTTGCGCGGCCAGCCAACCCTAACACGCGCGCGGACCTCTCGGTCGGCGCGAAGATGACGAGGAGCATGTTGCAAGGCTGCTCCTTGCGAGCAGCAAAACACCGCCATGAACACCAGCAGACACTGCATCAAAAACTAATGACGTCGATTTGGCTGCTGATGACGGCCGGAGACATGCCAGATTAAGTCCATCCTGCACTGCTAACAGCAGCCAGCACCACTTCCTCCAGCTCATTGTGGGACTGCAACGCTACTGAACCGCACTGCATACGATGGTCACCTTGCCTTGCTGGACCAGAGAGGTTCCTTGGCTCAGGGAGAATACTGTAGGATTTTGCTCATCTGCTCGGCAGAGAGTAGTGGTTTACTTGGCCGTGGCTCCGAGATGTGCTGAAGAAGGTGCCCGTTGCCTCTCAAAGCTTCCACGGCCAGATCCTTGTCAGCCCCTTAGGGGTATCTTGAGCTGCAGTGTTTGCAGAAGCCAAGATCTCTCTCGGGTCCCGGCGGGCAGCGCCCGTTGCTAGGAGGTAGACATGAGGGAACTGCTTCACTGCACTCATGACCTGCAGCACTGTGCATTGAATGGCAAACTGCAGCTGCGGTCCCGAAGAAGTGCTGGGAATCAGGCCAGGGTCGGATCACTTCGCAGTTCTGAGCTTGCATATTGAAGCGCGTCCCCAGATTGTTGAAGAGCTTGCGTGACCTGTAGAAGCACGAAGCCACAGTGCAGTCCAAGCCAACTTCTCCCCCACATGGTGGCTGAGAGGGAGCAACCTTTGTGCAGGCAGTTCGCTATTGCTGGGTCAGCTTGTAGCCGATGCGATGCAAACTTCAAGAGAAGGCCGTCCATCCCCACAGCTTTCATGACAATGCCTTGCTGCTGAAAGCCAGCTTGCAACCGTGATTTCAACTTACAAACTCAAGCAAGCTTTACGGTCAACGGCTTCTCGCAACCGTCGCAACCGGCCTTTGTCATCTCTGGGACCATCTAAAGCGTGCTGAAAAGCTGTGGGACCTCGTTCGAGAGCCTCGGAGGGGGGCGGTCTGATGGCCTCGAGAAGTGGGCTCAGCTGTCAAAGCAAGCTGCTAGCAGCACCACGTCCGAATCTTGGCGAAGCACATCGCTGGCATACCTTGGCACAGCTCATATTCATGCTGGCCGGCCCGCCCTGCTCACGCAATTCGTGGTGCTGCAGCGCATCACCATCCTGCCGCACTGCCTGTGGCGCGGATAAATTGTGGGATACTGTGGGAAGAAGTGATGCCACAGAGAGCTATGCAGAGAAAGAGGCCAGTGCAGGAAAATACGGACTACACCCCAGGTCGTGTCACAATCCAGTGACTCGTGTCCACCTGTACTTATCAGTGTCGGCAGACAACGGACGCCTTCAGGACAAGCTCGCGGTCGCCGCGCATCTCCACGGCAGCATGCCGCAAGGCTGATCCAGTCTGCTGAATCGACGTTGCCACCACATCACGGTCTGCCTACGCAGGCGAAGCATTTTTGGGAATTATCTCAAGAAAATCCGAAGGTGTTCCATGACAGTCATCGACCGAAGGCCTTCCATCCTGGCTCCAAGTCGTCCTGAGCTTTCACCCGGGTTGTACCAGTCAAGGTCTACTTCTGCTGGAGCAACTTCAGTATAGCTTTGAATGTGTCTGTACTACATTGCACTACCAAGCGTCTAAGACGTCAGGGTCATTGCGCACGGCAGCCAATACGATTTCCTGCCAGAGTAGAACGGAAAGACACCGCCGAAGGCGCAGTGCGCATGTTGCGAGGTGCAGCTCAGCAGTCCTTGTCGAAGGCGACGCCTTTATCTGCAGCGGCATATAGCAGCAGCCCTGCACGATATGGGCGCGCATTCTGCCTCGAGTTCGGCCGCCCTCTCTGCGCTTTCTGGCCCCGCGATTCCCAGGTCGAGCTCAGGTGCAATGAATGCAGCAGTTGTGCTTGTGCAGGACTTCGCTGCAGCAGGGTCAGGTCCAAGTTGCCAGATCCCAGGCCTCAAAATCAGGCAGAAGTGTTTTGAGTTGGGCTGTGCCACTGCCCATGGCATTTCAGCGCAGTAATCCAATCAGACATTGCAAATTCCTGGTCAAAGGCCCTTGCGAAGTGTTTCGCGAAGGAGCAGCAACTTTGGCTGCACAAGCTGTCAGACAGGCCTACTGTCAGGAATTACTAAATCGGCGATCAAGCTCATATGATCAGACGGGAAAAACTCATTTGGTAGTCTCTCCGGGAAGTTTTCAGCAAGTTCGTCTGCATCGGGGACATCCAGGACAGCCTGAGAATGGAGTCCCTTAGACACGAAGATATGATCGCAGGTAGCCTTGAAATCGCCTGATGCCCAGCCGGCCCAAGTTGTGTACTTGGGGATCCTGTGTCCATGCTGTAACCCGAGATCTGTGTATGCACACTCAAAGCCGCAAGCTGCAAAGTAGTCGAAGACATTTGCGATCTCTGTGCGGCTGCTCCCCATCATCTGTTTGCTGTTGACATCTGCCAGGATGATCTGCTCGTCGTCCCGGGAGAAGTCCTGTAAAGCCGATATCAGTGCAGACGCTTGCTGCACCCGGAAGCCATCGTCAGCTGATGCCCGCAAGTGCACCGCGCAAACCACGATACCCTTACTGCCCTTACCGGTCTGCCGATCCCTAGGCCACAAGCGCTGCAGCACTGCTACCTGCGCAGCTTTGGTGCGCTGCCGGCCATACCTGCGATCTGGCTGCCAAGCAACCATAAGCATGCATGAATGCAACAAACTTTGACGGAAGCTTTTCGTGACGAACGAATGCTTGATTCATGGAAAGCCAAGTCTCTCCAGAAAGATCGTGCGCCGCACACCTTCTTCGAACTTGTCTGCTCTCCAGAACACAGCGACTCCATCTTTAGCTGGACTGCCTGCTATTGGGCATGTCGCATATCTCCAGTGCCGCACCGCTCGCATGAAACTATGGCTTACTACAAGGGTCACAGAGGGCTAAGAACCGCGCGCTTTCGCTTGAATGTTCCGTGGAAGCCGGCTCGTTCAAGCTCCGGCTCAAAGAAATCATCAAAATGATCCACTTCGCAGAGTCCCACGATGTCTGCATCATGCCGCAGAATCTCCTCCCAGGCGCATCAGTTTAAAGAACACAGTCTGGGCGCTTTTGCAACATGGAATGGCCACGGGCCAATCTTGTGAGCGTGGGGATCCGCAACTTTTCCGGGGTGGTGCCCGGACTAATGCCACGAAGTTCCGCTCTAGACTCTCGAATCGCAGCCTTGCCTACTCATGTTCGCGGTTCTGTTTCAGAGCTGCGAGTGAATTATCGAATGTGGACACTGTATGCAGGCGTGCCGTTGACAAGGGGTCGATACTGCGGGGTCTGTGTGCATCAGATATGCTGCCTTGAAAACACCTCCGTGTACTTTCACAAGTGCCGGCTCTCTGGTCCTGCCTCTCCTAGAGTCCTAGAGGTCCTATGAAGCTAGCTGCTAACGGTCATGGATTTTGCATGGAGCATAGCATGGAGCATCATGGAGCTTTTCTGCGCTGCTCTGCTAGATGAAGACTACCAGGACGTCAAGATCCGAACAAAGAACAGTTTATATGAGTTGCTGTCAGATTTGTCAATGCTTCAGGGGCCCAGCCTCTGTCCGTGGACTATTGAAAGGTGACATTCTTCGCAGCGGTCATTCGGTAAACAAGTACAGTTTTATACTCATGACCTGTCTGGGTTCTTCGCGCATCGGAGCCTTCTCTGTATCAAATCGAACTGTTTAAAACGCGTACGGAGATTGCGCAGCTAGAATGCGCGGTTGCTGCAATACCTTCGCAAGCGACTATGTGGAACTTCATGGCAGGGTGGGGGTTGGATTGAACTGTGCAGGTTTACACCGAACGTGTGCTACAGCACGTGTCTCGCCTCCTTGACCTGCTCACGGCGGCGCTCCCAGCGCAACACTTCCGCCTCGCATCGAAAGCCACGCTGCAAGCTTAGCAGCGGCGAGCTTTTTGCCAAGCAGTCAGCCAGCACATTCCTTAGGTTTTAAGGGCAGTTCAAGCCAATCTGTGTGCTACGACAACGAATGAGAAATGATGATAGTCAAGAGCGTGCACTGAATGGCTGCGCAAGGCTCCAAAAAAGAACTCGTATGCTCTGACCATGTGAGGCAGCAGCCGCATGAAGCCACTGTCTTGGTGGAAGACCCGATGCGAGGCATATGCGCCCGGGACAAAACATATTGCCAGGAGCATTCCAAGGTCAGAAGCCGGTGCTCTTGACATCAAACATCAGGGGTGCCACAGCCAGCCATAGCGTGGGCAAACTGTCACAAGCAATTCAGCAATCTGTCGAACTTTGCGTCAGGTTACGTGGCCGTGTAAGGGCAGCTTGGCAGTTCTGCTACGTGCAAAATTCGCTAGCACGCACTCAATGTTTGAAGCTGACAGCTAAATACAGCAACCACACATTGCCTGCCCTGTCTCATGGACGATGAGCATGCCTCATGAAGTGAGCTTAACCTCACCAAGCGGCAGCCCAGACATTGAAGATCATCGACCAAAACTTGCCTGGTCGTCGTTACGGCTACGATTCTCACATCTACAAGGCAATCCCGCAGCACAGGAGTGACTTGTGACTGCACTATTGCAGTCTGTGGCCTTTTCCATAGAAGTTGCTGGCACGCCCGCGGAATGGTAGTGGCCTCTTCGATCGAATCCTTGACTTGCCTGTACCACGGGCATGCAACAACAAGAGTCGATCGAAAAACGAAACCAGAGCCACAGCACAACCGAGTCTTGCCTATCGGACACGAGAAACCCACATGTCAGGCTGTGTTTCCAGCACACCATGATTCTTCTGCAACTCACCCCGTGCAAAATTTCAAACTCGATATGATCATACATCGGCTAATCATCCTCCCGGGAACGGCTCGCGGAGCACAGCTGCCATCTCGAGTCCACCACGAAGCATCGTGCTACGAGCGACACTCCTCCCCTTACTATTCAGGTGGCCTCAAGGTCCAATCTTTCCCTGCGCTCAGCGTGCATAGTTCGCCAGCCAAACCACTCACCGTAATCGACCTCGAATCAGCATCAGAGCACGTCAGCTCTGTCTCTGATCTCTGCGTTCACGTGAGACCGGCGAGGGAACTATAGGCAAGCCGCAGACTCATCTAGCCGGAGCATCGGGATCAGCGGGAGCCATGGTGTGACCATTGCAGAAGCACTAAAAGTCGACCGATGCGACTGCTGGTTTGGGGATGTCAACGCGCCACCCCGTCACTTCCGTGGTTTCGCACCTGTGAAGTTCCAGGAAATAGACCGAGCCACCGATGGCAGAGTGAAGCTGACTAATGACGAGATTATGTGCTACTGTCCATTATCCTCCCCGCTCGCGTGTCTAGGGTTCACGAGACGACCTGTTTGGGGCACTTCCGCCACCACTACCACTACGACTCGAATGACAGCACAACAACGAATCATGCAGATGCGTACAGCCTCTGACCTCATCAGTCAGGGCCTTTTCTTGTCACCCTGCTGAGTTATCGCTCAATAATGCTGTGTCACACTGCTTAGTCACTGGCTCAGTATTGCTGAGGCACAAATCAAGAACAAGAACGACAACAACAACAACAACAACAACAACAACAACAACCACAGCAACGACAACCACTTACTTATTCCACCACCACTACTACTACTACTACTACTACTACTAGCCACCCCCCCCCTACCAACCACTGGCGCCATTCGGGCTGGGCAGTGGCAGCTTCTAGGCTCCCTAACTGCGGCAGCAGCAGAAGATGCAGGGGCTC
>CAJNDV010032330.1:164563-214847 GCA_905221635.1 Symbiodinium sp. CCMP2456 | reverse complement strand
ATGCCAGCACCCCACTGAGCGCAGGACCGAGGACTCTGCCGAGACTACTACTACTACTACTACTGCTGCTGCTACTACTACTACTACTACTACGACTACTACTACTACTACTACTACTACTACTACTACGTGAGCACCTGTCAGGTCTTTCAGCCATATGAACTTTGCGTCTGGTCGGTTGCTCGCAAGTCTTTCTCTGTGTCCTGGTCCGCTAGTCAAACAAACTAGTCGTCAAAACTTCCACCGCAGCCCCCTTCCCAACACGCAAAAATCTCGTGCCCTGCCTTTCCACGGGCGGCTGTGAGCCTTGCAAGTGATGGTGCAAGTTACAGCGAAACGCCTAACTACGAACTGACTCCAAGTTTCAGGTCATCTGCTTTTCGCATCTTTTCGCACTCTCGCCAGACAGCCAAACACCAATCGAGACAGAGAGGCCGGGCCTATGCTTTCGAATCACTCAGCTCACGGGTTAAGTTGACTCTTCGTCCAGCAGACATGCGTAGATTGGCAGGCTGCAGGACTGGAGAACGGCTCCGTCATCTCGCAGATGTGCGCTTGGCGGCTCCTCCTTCCAGATCCTCTATGTCTGCCCGCGAACAACCAACAGTTTGTGAGTTGGGGTCCCTAGGCTTGCTTGCGTCGAGCCAGGGTCCTCTTCTGGGATCGGCCGGGTGTAGTGGCCAGACATCAAGACATCTGGACAACTCTTGACAGATAAGGATGCAGATGTACTTGTCTCCCTGCAGTACCCCGGCACGACGGCTTTATGCAGTTGCTTGCTGTCAAAGAAAGTCATCATGCTTCGGCACAAACCTGTATAATTGTGCATCCTTGTGTCGTACGTATGCATTTGTGCATGCCGGCAGAGAGAGATGCTGCCGTGTTCCAGAATCGCCTGCATGAGTCCGGAAGACCTTCGACTTCCTGCGTGGATGAAACCGTTTTTGTACCGGCTGGCTGCCTCTCGGCGTTGTTGCCCTGCATCGCGGCCTTGGCGCTTCACAGCTCCGCGAGCCTCAGCCTCAGCGACAGGTTCGGATCGCCACCCAAGGCCGGTTCTGCCGTTTCCGCAAGCTGGCGGCACCATTCCATGAACTGCCGAGCGTTCGTGGCCAAGATCATGAACTTCTCCACAAAATCGGGAAAGTGTTGAGGCGTGCGTAAGTAGTCTTCAATGTCAAGCAGAAACTCAGCACCGCTCGGGCTCCTGCAACAACAAGCTGCGGAAGCTCTTCAATGACTTGCTATGTCGTCACACTTCACTGGCCGGCCGCATCTATCGTTGGATCTACCTTTGATATTTGCGGAACCCACTGTGTGTCCCACGGCAAAAACGTTATCTTGAAGTGTGGAAAACCGCTCTTGGCTGCGAAAGTCTGCATTTTGCTTTTCAGTCAACAGGGTCTCATGTGCAAGAACTTGCCACTCACCAACCAAGAGCATGTGATTCTGCACCGTCTACACACATCAAGCAGAGGTCCTCCAACCTTGGGTTTGCATTTCCACTTCTGCCGTCATCTGCAGACCATATTGCCAAACACGAGCGGCATCATGAAGGTTCGGACACAAGCGACTTTGAGGCGATACTTCACAGTTCCAGAGTGCACCTGCGGGACAGGGCTTAGCCAGTGCTGATTTTCAGTGACCGTCTTTGCTTTTGCGCGTCACGTCCAGCCTGAGTTCAAGGTGCCAAGCAGTGCCCGAGCTGGTTTGATCAAGTGGTGACAGTCAGAAAGTTCGCGGCGGTACCACGTCGCTGACACAGGCTCGGGGTGTGCACCCCAGATGTCGTTCCCATCTACGACTATGTCGACCGCCTTGTCGAAAAACGTTTCGATTGGGTAAGGCTTGTTGTTGTACGTGGTTTTGATGTACGAGAACGGCTCGTCTGGAGGTGAATCTCCGGGAACCCAGATATTAAAACGGCTTCTGTATGACGGAGGCAAAGAACGCTCATACAAAAAACCTCTACCATATGACCCCAAACCCCATGGGGCGTCTAATCCGGACACGTCAAAATCTTGAAAAACATAGCTCGCATTGAATGTGGTGTACACTTGATGGCCATTTTCCATGAGCCCAACCACGAGCAGCTCTCTCAAGTAGTCTACAGGTTTCTCCTTGGTCGCATATGAGTGTATGAAGACTCGAGGCAGGGCGTGAAGTTCGGATGCTCGGTTCTTGCACAGCATGTCGCTCTCGACATACGAGAGCATGGCTGCTCGTAATCTTTCGTACTCGCTCACTGGAAATACTGCTCGATCGATCAGAACATTCGTGTTGGTACTCTGGCCGAGCTTGCCGAGCCTGCTGGCCAGGAAGTCTTCGCCCGGCACCCCTGGAAGTTTCATGAGCCTGTGCACGAGGCCATGCGGAAAATGCACCATGCTGCGGCTGGGCACCTTGGCGATGTCAAACAAGTAAGGCACACAGCCTGCCAACAATATTTCGTAATGCCGCAAGCAGTCCCAGCCACCCTTTTTCTTTGTGATGCAGTAGAGAGAAGATGCGTACATCTCCAAGTAGAGCAGCTCTGTCGAATAGTTGTAGGTACGGGCGTCTCCTGGGATTAGGACGGCAAAGTCATTCTTTTCCTCAGTTTTCCATTTTCTGCGAAGCGGCTCGTAATGGTTCCACTTGCCTGAGAAGGCATTCTATGCATTCTATGCTTCACCAAGAACACTTGCTTAGGTTTGGCATCATGCACTGAAGCCCTACTCCCCGACTCCCCTACTCTCCCTCGCACATTGCACCAACTTAAGCGGGGTTTACCAAGAACCCAGGGTGTTGGAATCTGTGCAATTGGCACGAGACGGGAGATTGACTTGCTCCCAGATGCTTGTCGGGATGGAGTACTGCGTGGGTGTTGCAAGCAGCTTCTGCTGCCAGCAGAAGTTATCCACTGAAGAGATGCTGTCAGCAAGCCACTGGGAAGGAGCCATGTGCGCGTTGTATCGAGCTGGACTGACATCATGGCTGCAGCCAAAAGACAGAACCGTTGGGCAGAACCCTTCAAAGAGGCCCTCCAGCCCTTGGCCCTGCATTCGCCCTTCCTGCACCCTGCCTTGGGCCTGAGCACTCGAAGAGGTCGACAGACCGACCTGAGAGGGCAAGAGGCAGTCTGATACAGAGGATGCAATTCTGGCTCTAGCAGACTTCAGCAGCGCACGGTTGAACCTTTTTCAGGTGAAACTACTTGCAGAATGTCCGCGAAGTAAGGAGGTTCAAGGAGGCTCGAGGCTTGTGGAAAAAGGCCAATGCGCTTCGCGGTCACTGGCCTGCTGCCATCTCCAAAACAATTCGAATACCTTCCGAAAGCGTGATGTCCCCGGCTCAAACGGCATAGTGCAGCACGGTGAGCTCAAGCAGCTCTTGGTTGTTCGCCCGAATTCTTGCCAACAACTCTTCGGTGGTGCCCGCTTCACCGTTGACTGCGATGATGCGGTCATGAACGTGCACGGCCTGATCCGGCTTGCTCTCGTTCCATTGGCTTACAAGGCCGGGAGTTATCTTAGAAATCCATGGGGCAACAGCGCCAACTCGCTTGTAGTTGATGATGAGGCCGATTTCCCCTGGCCGCTGTAGTGATACTTTTCTCTCCTCCGGTCGCTGCATTGTAAGTGAGAACTCCTGCGTATCTGGATTTCCAAGAGCTTTCGCTAGCTCTATGCTTGATCCACGAACTCCGTTCACTTCCAGCACCCGGTCCAGAAGCATCACGGTTTTGTCTTCGGAGCATTCCTGGTTCCAGTCCCGAACACGTCCTTCGCCGATGTCCTTGACAACAGCACACTCCGGATTGGTCACGTCCAAGACAATACCCAGGGGCCTGCTTTCGGTTGACACGGAAACCAAGAAGACATCGGGTATCGAGTCTGGTCTGAAAGCTGGAGCTGTTTGAATGAAGGGCCTCGCTGGCAGCCTTTCCTCAAATTCCAGGCCTGGGGGAGCCTTGTCATCTGCTGTGCAGCAGCACAGCATCAGGGGCCCCTGGGCTCTACTCGCCAAGCATGTGACCCATGTGTCTCGGACACCTAAGCCAGAGTGGCTACACAAAGCGCCTCTGCACGGCACGTCACAACTCGCAGACAGAGGCATGCAACCTTTGCAAGCAAGCTACTCAGTCTGTCAGTCCACATTTGTCATGACGGTTCCGCGTACTAAACGTCAAAATTAGAAAACGACCTCCATCGTGCACACGATTGCGCAGTATGCAGGTCTGCATTGTGGAGCTTGAAGGGTGACACGACCCACGAAAGAATCAAGACCAATTCCAGGGTGGCACTTTAGTGCACCCTTTAGCCAAAAGGTCCTGAGTAGCCTCACAATGGAAAATGCTCGTGTCTGACAAAGCAGTCAATACCGGAAAGTCTGCTATATGTTCCACGCAGCATGTATGGGGGGTTTTGCGGGCCAGCTAACACGAGCCGAACATGTGAGTCCTAAATACTGGCTTGCGGCTTGCGGTTGCAGGCAATTCGCCCTTCCTTGCAGAATGAGGGCAGAAATACAAACCACTCTACATGACAACCTTCCCATCTCGAGATGCTCCGGATGGTCATGCTGTCAGAGTCAGAGTCGTAATCCGAGTTCACTTCTGCTCCGGGATGAAAGTTTCTCGGAAAACGGTCTTCTCGATCCTGTCAGGCCAGCCGCACACTGCGATTGGTTGCATGGCATGAAGGTCGAAACGGAACTGCCTGCACAGGCTGTTCATCAAGTATACAGTATACTAGCATGCGAGACTCGCGCACGGTCCTGTAGATCTCCGTTACTTCGGAGTCTGCGCTGACTTGTGCTGCTATGATGTCATCGACTTCCACCTTTCTGCCCCCAGAAGCGAGGGGCCGGGCTTTCAGCCTACGGGGCCTACGATGCCCCCAGACACCGGAGGACACCGGAAGCTGCAAAGGTTTCTCACGGTCTCTCTCTTCTCTTCACTTAGTCCAGCACCGAGCACGGCGAGCCCCACTTGGCCATAAACTTCTTTGAAGGACAATGCCTTGGCATGAAAAGCTTCGATTGCCCCGCCCGCACAGCCGCAATTTGCGGGCTTTCGCACTCGTGCCCTTGAGGCCAGGCCTCTGGAGAAACTCATCCGTGGCACGCAGCGCACGAATGCGGGTGCGAGACCTCGGAGCTCAGAGCTCACAGCAGCTCACGCGAAGGAGAGCACAGTCTCGGCTCTGGCCTGTAGCATCGGTATCCGTCCTTGCGCAGCTGGTGCGCATCCTCTCGGCCATGAGGGATTTCCAAGGGAGTCGCCAAATCCTTAGGAAGGAAGAAGAACATGCAGCGATCAGCGGGCGCCGTCGCGACTTCACTATTCGAGAGCTCTTCCTCGGACTGAGCATGAACATTGATCCATGGCTCATAAGCGGCCGATGTAGTCGCATAGGAAAGGATATAGTTTTCCTTCCACCGAGTGTTGGCTTGCCTTATCAAGCACATCCGAGTCATGCTGGTGCTGTGCACACAAAGTTGATGATAAATCCCTAGCTGCAGCACCCCATCAAGAATAAAGGACACCGAAGATGACGTCAGTGATAGTTGCGACAGCCGAGGCACACAACGTAGTCGCCATCGACTGCAGTGTTTACGGTTTCCTCTTTGCCATCCACGACTGTGGTAATGATCTCTCCTTCAAGCAGTGCTACAAAAAGACATTCCAACACAGGCCTCTAAGACTGCTCCACCCCAGCCTGCTTGAGCACGGCGCAGGAAAGCAAAAGCCACTTTACGGTACCAACGCCTGGGTCCACAAAAAGCAGCTGTGTCTTTGACTCA
This sequence comes from Symbiodinium sp. CCMP2456, assembly GCA_905221635.1. Classification (NCBI taxonomy): domain Eukaryota; class Dinophyceae; order Suessiales; family Symbiodiniaceae; genus Symbiodinium; species Symbiodinium sp. CCMP2456. The sequence continues at coordinate 209,060 of CAJNDV010032330.1, read as the reverse complement.
TAATCAGTCCACGGGTATGTAGAGCAGCAGGAGGAAGCTCGGGTTGGAAGCTTTCTCTGGGGGATCCTTCTCCTACAAACCTTTCGGAATGGAGGCAACCATGCTGGTAAGCAACATCTGTAAATCGAGAAACCAGCTCACATGTTGCTAGGCTTCAAAAATGAACTTGGCTAAGGCCCGCCGCACCTGCACTGTTGTTGGGCGCGAGACAAGAGAGCGCAGTCGCCACATGTCGTAGGGTGCACGACCGCGTACGTGTCTTTCGGGAGCAATGGGAATGAACAATTTTCTGCACCGCCTGTGTCCATTCAGTGCTGAGTGAAGAGCGCAAGAATCGAGTTTCATCACATCTGGGCCCCGTGGGCAGTTCAATGAGCATGCGCCAGGATCAGGGACCATGATGACATGAGAGAGACAGTACCACAAAGCATGGATGCGAAATGAAGGCCGGGGGTGGGTTGCGTATATGCGACTGCAGGTACCTGGAATGACCTGCGGCATGGACTGATCATGCCTGCATGAGCATCTGACTCATTGTATCACTTCGAGGGAGCATCCAAACAAAAGTCTTGAGCTCACCGGAAACAGATGATTGTGGCCCTGCCAGGAATGCGAGTCGTTCGAAGCCGTGCCTGCTGTTCCCGGTTTTGCTCGACATGCCGCCGAAGTGCCCAGAGTTCAAGATCTCGTTGCTCACCCGCCGAATCATCTCCTGCAATGCTCCGATCGGTCAGCTCGTAGCTTCGGAAGCAAAGGCTGCAGAAGGTTGCAGGTCCTCTTGGGAGCAAATGTCCACACCAGCAGGTCCGTTTTGCATCTCCGGTGCAAACAAGATTTCGGTGTTCTCCTGCGAAGGCAAACTTTGCACAATTTTTGCCTCCCACCTAGCTAGGACGAAGCCCGCATTGCAGGGTACACAGTCAGAGAACAGGGAACCTGACTTCAATGCCAGAAAACATCATGTGACTGCCGTCCTCTTTGACATTGGTCGTCTTTGGGTCTGCCTCAGGCTTCCTTTCAATGACTGCCTGCTTGTTGCTGCACATCCTCGGCTTTTGCAACGCACCATTTCGATGACCCTTCTTGTTCCGTGGAGTCCAGCATGAGGGTCCAGACACGTATTCATGCCCATCAGAATCCTCGACCTTCAAACAAGTCCTAAACACTGCACCTGTACGCCTCTAACTCACGCAGCCTATCAATCGAGAACATGCCCCCTGTTCTACGCATGCCTGTTTAAGCAATTCGCCAACACAAAGGCAGGGGGAGGCAGCGGTTGAGAACTTCGTAGCCTAGCGGTGCAGCACTTTTGAAGAGAGGATGCCCAGAGGCGATCCGATCTTTCATGTTTGTCACTCTTCTTGGCCACACAACTTCTGTGACCATGAAATCCCAACTCGCGCTGAAACCAAGGGACCCAATGCGATACGTTGCTAGCATGTGTCACATGCAATGAGCCGAGGCACCTCAACAACAAAAGCTCAGGATCCGAAGAGCTCCACTTGCCCTGTGCATGTGGAATGCTTCTTTTCTTTTCCACAGTATCGGATGACTGGTCGACCGGGTGTACAGCCTAAGGACTGGCTTTAGGCTAGCAAGATCCAAAGAATCGATTTGGGTAATTGTCGCGGGCTGTGGCCGCGATTTCGAACCAGGGGCTCTATAGGGAAGGATGGCGCTCGACGCCATCTTTCCTACAAGGACTGGCTGCACATGGACAAGGTTGCACGAACAGGAAGCTGATTTTTGCTTTGCTATCTTTGCTGGTTTTGCAGTCGGACAAACTGCACTTATCAGCAAAAGATGACACGTAGAGCTCTGAGCTCTTGAGACCTGGATGGTGATGGCATCGATCCGCAGCGTAACGAAACTTCCCGCTTGATCATTGGCAGCCTCAGGTATGCACAAGCATGCTCACAGTTTTCTTTGCACTCAAGGTCATGTCTAGGCCCAGTAGCAGGCCAAAGTTTGCGAGCACGGCGATAGATTTCTGCCAAAATCTCGAGACGTCTCAGCGGGCTGTCATTGTGCATCCTGTCCAAGCGCGATTGGAAGATATGCAAACAAGACCGACACGCTCTGTTTGTTCTCACATCATGAAAGTGGCCATGGTCTGAGTTTATGCCACAATGTGGCAGCCACATCTTCACAGTGTCAGACTGTCAAGACCTGTCCCGAATGAGCTACCATGATCTTTCGAGCTATGCAGAGAGCCGCAGACTCTATAAGACTTGGGATTAAACTATACTATGTCGCACAAATACCATCCCGTTCAGACAAACAGACCGATAGAGAAACGGTCTGCCAGCGACACGCAGACAGAGGAACCGAAGGACAGACTCATACACCAACACAAATACCCACTTGGCTCTATATAATATCTCTATACTTATACACATTTAAATGTCCAACAATGGCCTGGAATAGCGGCTTCATCAAGCAACGCATGTGGCGTCTGTAAGCGCACACACAAACACAAACACACACACACACACACGCGCACACACACACACACGCACGCACATACACATCCAGGCACACCTAAGCATGCGAAGACCTGTCTACGTATGCGAAGACAGACAGACAGACAGACAGACTGGCAGGCAGGCAGGCAGGCAAGCAAGCAGGCAGGCACAGGCCTACAGGCATACATGCGCATGTATCATACACATACATACATACGTAAATACATACATACATACATACATACATACCATACAATACCATACAATACAATACAATACAATACAATACAATACAACACAATACAATACAATACAATACAGTATATAGCTACATAGCTACCTACCCAGCCCCCCACCTACCTCCCTGCGTACTTACCTACCTACCTACCTACCTACCTACCTACCTACCTGCCTAAATACTGACTACCTACCTACCTACCCACCCACCTGCCTACCTTCCTACCTACCCACCTACCTACCTACCTACCTACCGACCTCCCTGGCTGCCTACCTATACCTACTACCTACCTACCTACCTACCTACCTACCTACCTGCCTACCTACCTACCTACCTACCTACCTACCTACCTACCTACCTACCTACCTACCGACCTTTTTACACAGGCTTGATTGGAGCTCGCTACCGACCGATCTACCACGCAAACTGACATACATGTGCGCAGGCAAACAAACATACATGAACGTGTTTATAGGCGCTTGCACAGCAACACCACCATGTGTGCTAAGTACAGCACAGCTCTGCGCCGCACACAGCAGAGAAGCTTCGGCTTGCGGCTTGCTCCAGTCAACTCTGTCCATCCAGGCCATACTGAGCCATACTGTATCCATCTGCATCCCCCTTTGCACAGCGCATGGTCGAGCAATGCATGCTGTCATCAGGTGCCTCTGCAAGAATGCTGGGCCATAGTAAACCAGGAATGCTGGTCCCGCCAAACGCGCCCTCACCTCATTGTTGGCGAGTGATGTCGTTGAAAACGGGCACACGCACACAAAGTTAATAAACACGTTCCTGCCTATGGGAACGGCTTGCATAGGGTGGTCATGCTTCGGCTGGGGTGCGGCCGAGGCGCGCTGGATGGAACAAATCCCTCTGAGAAGCTCTGGTTCTCCGTACCTCATCGCGTGCACAAGTAATGCTGAAGCTCTCCCTGCTGCAAGGCCACTTCGGAAGCCAGTCGCGACACTGCGACTGAAGCTCTGAGACGTGCACCAGTCCGGGACATTTCCACGCTGAGGACCTGTGCTGATCGTTTAGGGATGTGCCACAAAGTGCCACAAAGTTACAAAGCAAAACGGTTCAAACAAGGCGTCTGGGTTTGTCGAGATTCGTAGTAAAAACCCGAAACGAGAACAGGCCGATCCCATGCACAGGTGTCTCCGGTTTGACGAGTCAGACTAGTCGGCCACGGTCTGCGGAGTTTTGCTGCTTCTGCCTCTGGTATCTAGATAACATGATTCCAATGTTCAGAGTACAAGTCCAGCGCTGCCAGTCACGGATGATTATAGTATGGAATGGTGGTCAATGTGCGGCAGTGCGGCCTCTTTGTCTGCGTCGCTCAACTTGTCGAAGGCTTCCAACACTTGCGTTGCCATGCCTTGGGCCTGCCATAGTGCACGGCAGAGTAAGTGCTCCCGCTTCCAGAATGTTCTCAAGTCAGAGCTGAGGGCTGATGCTGCAATATGCTGCAACACTTCCCCACCCCCGCCCCCTCGCCCGCGCCCGCCCCACACACGGCTTAAAGAAGCTTGCCGGCGGGACCATGCAAAGCAAGCGCGTCTTGACAAGAGCCTCTGGCCCGCTTGGCAGCGGACCCACCGGTGGCTGAGCATTCTTCCAGCGATCCTCCAAGATCAGATAAAACTCTGGGCATGTATGGACAGCAAACGAAGCCACGGAGGCAGGGTACCACGTGTGGAGTCACACTCACACAAACAAGTAAGCAAGCAAGCAAGCAAGCACCAACCGACTCACCCGCGTCTTTCGGTTTCGCGAGTAGTGACTGCTCACAGGACAAGCTACCGTACTGAAAAACCCAGAAGTGCTGAACTCGCTTTTGCGGTCAGGCCTACAACTCACAGTTGCCAATCGGTGTTCTCCGCAGGTGGCACCAGCACCGCTAGCATCCAATTGAATTTGCGGACACGGCATGCCGCAGTAACGGTGTAACTTGGAGCTTTGCATCTAAATGTAGCAAACTCAGACTTTCCCTCAGTTTTTCAGCCTGTGGACCCAAGGCCATGTACATCTCAGGCTACTGTCAGGAGGCGCTGCTTCCGTCGAGCATCCCGCGTTAATCATCATGTCATCGAGATTGGACTGTCTCAAGAGTCACTACATTCATGCTTCACAACTATTCCGCCGGAACTCTTGCCCGCGGTGTCATGGTGCAAGCTGGGTATCAAGTGCTTTTCGTAGGGGGTCGATCGAATTCAAAACGTTCAAGCTAAGCCTGCAAGGCCTGCATGAGCATATGTGGCGGCTCCTTCAAGTAGCTTTCCATGACCTCCGTCTCGGTGCGCTCCGCCAGCTGCTGAATGTACCTGAGCAACTAACTTCTCGCGACGCATGTGACACTTGTGTGACACAACACATTCGCAAAGTGCTTGCCAGCGACTTCACCGACTCCATGAAGCTCTTCCTGACTTGCCAACTGCTGAAAGACCATTCCACACGGTGCAAATGCAAGTAGCGTCAGGCAGCATGCAGCGGCCGAGCGTCAGCACAGGAAGAGGAAGCTGGCTGGTGAGCTTTAGGCATCCAAACAATGGCGAAGGCTCGGCGCCGGCCAGATCCTGGCAAGAGTGTCCGGCTCTGTCTCGCCCTCTCTACCTCGCTGCGTTTCGACGTTTCCGAGCTCCAGACCGTCAGCCAATGTACAAAGTACAAGCTCAAGTCTCGCTTGCTGACTTGCCGATCAGACCTGTCGGTGCTGCGAGAGCATCCCCGACAAACCCCGAATGAATGCTCCCCGTGCAACCGCAACAACAAAAATTGTGGTTGCTGCTGAGTGTCTTGTTCTGCGAAGTGATTGCAGCCTTGATTCCCCGCAACACTGCTCCTGCAGAGTTGCAGAATAGATGTTGCAGCAAAGCCAGAAAGAGAACAAGAAACACTTGTCCGGCGACTATTCTGATTCTTTCTCTTATCACGCATGAGACAAGGTCCCCCGCCCGCGGCATGGCCATAGCCGCCCGACACAGCTATTTCAGTATCTGGTGGCGGGATTCAGGGCCTCCTGGGTATTATCACGGTGGAGTGACCCCAAAATTCTCTCTCCGCTCCACTGGCATTCACGTCTCCTGTGACCTCCCCCCGACGCCAGCCCGGGCCCTAAAAATCCGTAAAATCAGAAGCAGAGGCTAGAATAACCCTAGCCGGAACTGTCCGAGCCCTAACCCTTCTCTCTGTCACACGTTGTGGACCTGCAACAGGGAGACAATCGGCGACCCTTTTCTATACGCAGAGCCGCGCTTTCGACGTCCTGGTGGAGCCTCCGCTTGCACAAACCAGCCTCGGAGCAGTGCAGCACATCGTGGCCGGCGGCCCGGGAGATGTCGGGGCCGTGCCGTGGCGTGCCGTGACGTGCCGCCCGTGCCAAGGGGCCGTTGTTGAAGGCGAGGCCGCTGAGCACCATTTGGACGGAGGACTGCAGCTCGGGCTTCAAACTGCCTCAGGAGGTGATCTACGTGAACTATGCTACACACGCCTTTTCACCAAAGCGGCTCAGTGATGGCAGCAGCTGCGGATAGCGCTCGATGAGATAAAAAATTGCCTCGGTTACGCCAGGGGCACCAGTCGCAAAAACTGGGAGATGGGCCACTCTTGGCACCTCTGACTCCTTCGAGACAAGCTTCCAGATCATGGTCTGCAATGACCTCCGACTCGCCATAGCCTCGGACAGCGCTGCAATCGAAGCTGAGATTAGATCCGAAAGGTCGACCAAGGCACCTCTGTATGGAGCATCGGCCTTTTGAACCACCGGCAGCAGCAAGCTGACCTTCATCACGTCATGCAAGGCCTCAGATCATATGATACTATGATACCGTAGGCTGGGGCTTCCTCAGCGTGACGAAGAACAGCTTCTTCGCTTGAGGCCGCTGCGGTCAGCACCAGGAGGGCCAAGGTCGTTTCGGAGTCCACTTCCAGCTTCGAGCCCTTTTGGACGAGAACGCCTCCCACGACTCGATTACCCTTAAGAGAAACCCTGCAAAAACAGCTTCTCTCGCCTGCATCGAGCATCAAGTCCTGGAAGTACTTCCATATCGTCTCATCGCCGTAGAAAACCTTATGCACGAGAGTCGATGATGTCGCGTCAATCTATGCTCTGCAGCACCTGGCCAACACTTGCAAAACTTCGCAGCTGAGCCGAGACTGATCACATCTTCCTCCGGGCCTCCGGGTATGTCACTGTGAATGTTTGCACACTTCGGTTGCTGCTGCTGCATGCTGCTGCCCTTGAGGGGTCCCCTTCAGGAAGAAGCCCGCGCACACAACCACCCCCCAACCCAAGCATCGCAGGCCGCGGAGCACGACACTTGTCGCTCTCACCTTCACGTGATGGCAATGGCCTGCAAAGGCCGACCAGCGCTCCCATAACTTAGCCACATCCGACTCTGGATGCTGTATAGTTACTCTCACAGCCAGATACAGCGGGGCAGCTGGCAAGGGCCGTGTATGAGAGTTCTCTAACAAGTTGATCGATGAAATGTGTCTGTGGTCTGTGCAAACAGCGAAGCGCGTGCCTCCAGGAGTCATCGACCCCATGACAAAACCCGTGCTTGCCATCAACGCTCGAACCTCAACACGCTTATGGCCGCAATGTGGCAGTCGCTATCAGTTCTCGATTCTAGGCCCTGCAAAGCCATCTGCATCACCGCAACGCAATAGCCAGTAAATGGCAAAGAATGCTCCAATGGTTCTTTGGAACTCATCTCCGGCCACTCGTCCGCCATACAGGACCTTACAAGATCTAACGAGACAATTCATCTCGTGCCTACAGTACATAGGGTCAGTGCAGACAGAACCGCTCAAGCCGACTTGTAAGCCAAAACTGATATAATGCCCGCGGGTGCCCGTTGCCCACTGGATGCCATCGGAATTTTGTGCTGCCAGAAGCACATCTCGTTTGAACTCCAGCGTGTCAACAGACATCCTAGCATTCACGGGAAGTCCGCGACACGTAGGCTCTTGCACTTGGCTTGTCTTCATGGCTCTGATTCACCGATGACCGGTGAAAACTAATGATTTAATAGTGGCTGCAAGCAAGCAGCCCCTCAAGGCCAAACAAATGCAGCTCTGGAAAAGTGGCCATCAGGTCCTCAGCACCATGAAGCAACCGGTCGGCAGCAACTGTTGCATACACTCACCCCTACTTCGTCCTACCTGCCTACGCGTCCTGCCTGAAAGTACTTGCCAATGGTGTAGTCCGGCTTCGCAATGTCTCTGGCAATTGCCTGCAAATTTGCCGCCAGAATGTTGGGTCTGAGGCATTCTGACTCAGCCGAATGAGGACCCCCAGCACTCTTCAGGCCTGGGCTCGTTCCATATCCAAACTACGACCGGCCATCACTGCCTCAACGGACAATGAACGAAAACAGCAGCTGGTAAGGTCGAACTCAAGTGACAAGAGGTCGCCATCGCCTCTAGAAGAGGACTGGGACTGCCAGCTTCCTCCGCAATGTCCATTTTGACAGCCTCCGAAGAACGCGTCGGCTGAACTGGGAACACAACAACTGTTGATTTCTCGGGGCCTCCAAAGATACCGTGACGCCAGGAACGCGACCTGCATTCGATCTTTAGTACAGCATGGCGACCCTAATCCACTTAGACTCGATCTGCCCTGCCCGAATCAACTATGGGCTTCAAGCACCTGCTGAACATCAGTAGCTCATCAAGCTGACTCACACTCAACTCCTGGTTTCCATCCTCAACCCGAACTGGGCCAACGTAATGGGGTGGGAGGTCGCGGCGACTGTGAAAGCATTGCCACTCGTTTTCCTCTTTGATTGTGCAAGGACACATCCTGCCTGCCATCTTCTCCGACTGTACAGTTTCAACCTCTCCCATCAAAGAGCTGCTCTTGCAGGGCAGCACCTGGGCTTGCAACCAAGGTGGGTTCCGTTTTCTCAAGACTTGAGCAATAGGCACAACGAACACTGAGACAGTGTGTCCGCGTATCACTGGCAAGAGCTGCCGGAGACACAACTGGAAACGGTGAAGCCTTAGTCCTAAGTACCACTGATACTGACAGAAATGCAACAGGGGGACGCTTGCCGAACCGGCCCTATCAGAGTCTGTACCTGCTGCTGAAGTACACTTGCCACGCAAGCTCCCATGGCGTGCAAAGCAGTCAGGCAAATCCGGACTGTCTAATGCACCGAACTGACAAGAATCACTGTGGCAACTTGCGGGATACGACTTCCGTAAATGCTGTTATCCGTGCTTCATGTTCACGATCCTCTGCCCGAAGCGGGAACTTAAATCCTGGAGCCGATAGCGAGGAACAGGTCTCTCTGTATCGTCCCTGTTGACGGCACCTCCTGCATGTCGATGCCTCTGCGCTGGCGACACAGAAACTCTCACTGTAAGGCGAATGCCATGTCGAGGCTTTGGCCACCTGCAACAGGGAGATCTAGGCCTAGGCGCTAGGCCTTTAGTGAGGGCGCCTTAGCCACAAGTCGCCTGAGGCTTCTGTCATGCACACTCGCCGAGTTCTATCAGCAAATAGTGAAACAACTGAAGCGGTCGAGCATTCGGCAAAGACGCCCAAGAAAATAAAACTCTGCGCGGAGCAATGGCATCGGACTTGATTGCGCTTATAATGACAGAGTAGGCCTGCCGCCTGCCCTGCCGCCAGAAAGGGCAATCGCTAAACCGCAAAGCAGTCAGCAGTCGTCCCTTTAGGGATCCCCTGCATAGCCGAATTGCTTATAGCAATCACCCTGCTACTAAGGCCGTCAGAGATGCGAGCTTTCAACTCGCGGCAGCCTGCAAGCTGCATGGTCGGTCAGGCCCCTATAGAGATCTGCACCCTGAGGCTGTATTTGGGGGAGGTAGAGATCCGAGTAGGCTTACTAGAGAAATACTCGGGTAAAGAAGCCGTAGTCGAGTCGAGCCTGTCTGCGTCAAGACCTTGGTCGGGCGCAAGATATGCAAAGGGCGTCTGCGATCCCGCTCTGTTGCAAAGATGCCGAACCGGAAACCCAGCCCCGCACCGAGATCCTCATCTTCCAGAATGATACCTAAATTATGAGAGGCAGTCCGGAAAGTTTGGAAAGCTTTCACCACTCATTGACACCTCTGCCACGAGCCTGGGACTGCCGTTCAATACCGAACCGGGCATAACCTCCGAGACCACTGCTCATCCCAGGAGAGGGTGGAGCTTTCCGCGGGACCTTACCACGCACCACAAGTACCACCTGCCGCCTCACATTCGGTCCGATTGAGACATCTCGGGGCGCACCTTGACGTTGGCAATTTTCTGGTCGAGACCATACCTTCATACATGACTCAGGACTAAACGAAGGAGAACATCTGCCACCGTGAGGTCAGCGGATTGGCAAACAGACCGCAGAGACACACTCAGCCACTGTTGCCGGTTCAGTCGCTCGACTTGCTTGACCGTTCAAGATTTGCGCATGCATTAGGGCTGAGCCACTTTGCCAGCTCGCCCTGCACGTTGTAGCGTGCTGGTCCCGGGCTTGCTTCGCCCAGCTGGTGAACCTCTCAACACCGCAAACTGTGCATTTTTTGACTTGTTGCGGAAGGTCTTAGGACAGCAAGTCACACAGCACTCCGAGCAGTATTGTCGCAGGCCTTCGTCCTGGTCTTTAGAGTTATGTCATACAAAGTGCCACGCCTTAGATTACGCTTGGATGCGCGGTCACTCGCTGGTGGCAAGCAGACCAATTGAAACACAAGTCTCGGCCAAAGCGCAGAACAGGCGAGTTTGTTCCTGGCCGCGTTATGCAACTGTATGCATCGGGACCAGGCTTGCCCATGGTCCTTAGCATCGACTGGACACCCTACGGCCTCAAGGCTAAGGCTGCTAAGATGCCATCTGCACTCAAATCCACGAGACGCTGTGGCTTGAGAAGCGCGTAACAAGGTCCGCACTCCTTGTCCTGAGCCAGGATGGTCCGTGCACCCAGTGACCACGTAGGATTCCTCGCGTGGGTTGTTGACTTGTTGAGCCCCAGAAAAATACAAATGCACACAGTAAGTGCCATGTCCTCGCGGGGTAGACCCAGGAGGACTTGCCTCGCACTCTTGCTTTCTCTCTCTGCGAAAGGGCTGAGGGAAACCGTGGCCCACTGTTGTAGGGGTGTCGGGAGCAATGCAACCAGCCCTGTCCGGCCTGCGGGCAGGCTCGTGTTGTACTTGGCAGGCCCTGGCCCGCTGACGCCGGACCGGGAGTCCCGTTTCTTCTCCTGGTTCTCCAATTTCTCTCGCTTGGAAGGGAAGTCAGTATCCCGGCTTTGTCTCCTCAAAGGTCGGATACCTCTCCTTGAGCTTGATGCCGGGTCGGATGGCGTTTCGCTTCACCTCATTCCCCGAATCTTGTTGGAAAGCTATGGATGTTCGAAGCCGGCCTTGTCAACCTGCTTCGAAAAGTCGCCATAGGTGTTTGGACCCACGTCCGCATCCTCCGGTCTGCTGTAGCTCGGACCTGCGTCCAAAGCATGGGCTTCGCGCTTCTAAGCATCACATGTACTTCGCAGTATAAGGTAGCCTTGCTTGGCTAAGCATGAACTGGGGATGGCACGGTCACCGATGCCGAAACTATTGGCCTGGCCCAACTCCCACTTCTTTCTCCAGAAAGCACCTTCCGCCCGTCCAAGTGACTACGCAAAGTACGGTAGGTGCAGGCATGTCTCTTCTCGCAACCAAGTGACTGCTTGCAAGGGTGCGGTCATACTTCGGACTGCACTTCAACTTGAGAACCATGGAGGGATCATGCATCTGGGCACAGCGAGTTGCGGAATGCTGCCTGCATGCTCTGGTTTATTCTAGATTTGACCAAGAGCGGCACGTACCCACCTGGACCTCGGCTGTGCCCGAAGCCAAATCCTCGCAGTGTATCCCGAAGCCTTCCCTTGACGCCCGTCGGGCCGCAGGCCCCACATTACGAACACAGCACAGTGCCTTTTCGCCAGCCTTGGAAGGGAGGCCCACCTGGTCACAGGGCAAGGTCTGTCCATCTTATCAGGAGTCCAGGAAGCACTCGCGCCACTTTAGACTTTAGACTCCCACCATGCGGCGTGGCCAAGTCGGGAGAGCTCAGGAACATCTGCATATTCACCATGGCGCCTTGGAGACAAGACGCCAGAGGAACGTAAAGGGCCGAGCTCAGAAGCACTCAGCCATGTGCCGGCTCCGGCCACGGGCGAGCTCGGCCCGGCCCTCGGCATTCGTGCTTCGCTGAGCTGAGCTTCGCGTCACTCCGACTCACTTTGGCTCAGCCCGTGACGTGCGATGAACGGATCACTTTCTAAAAGGCTTGGACATGCTGCGCTGAAGCAAAGACAGCATGTAACATGTGGGTAGCTGTCAAAATTAGGGTCCCTTTTTGGGTACCCTAAATATTAGGTGCCGTATTATAAGAAGGACCCAAAAAGGGACCATAATTTTGACAACCACCCATGTATGAAGTGAAGTGTTGCACGAGACTTGCATGAGGGGGCCTGCCCTTCCCGGCACATGCTTCTACCTACCGATCCACCAGGATCCCATGGCCTTTGTGTGATAGGTCTGACTTCGTTTGCTGTAAACGAGCTTTCCCGCCTCCTCGCGTCCTTAGGCGTGCGAGCGAGAGCCTCGCTTGGTGCATGAATCAGCGCACTGAGGGCAAGTGGGGAGCACCAGCTCGCGGCCTTCGTGGCCCCCGCCGGCTGTGACCTGGCACCTACACGAACTTTACAGCACCTTGTGTCAGGAGTGAACAGGCCAACCCCGAGGTCTGATGTGGTCCGCATGATGGAGATTGAGATGACCATTTTGAGCAACCGAAGTCATCCTCGAGCTCTGGATGTATTGGCTTTTGCACTTGTCCAAACTAAAGTCTCTCACTGCATGTCACTGCGATTCACGGCCGAATCCAGAAGAGTCCAGGGAACCTGACCAAGCGAATTTGAATCGTGAGCTGCGCTTGTGCGGAGTTGGAACACAACCCCTGCATGAATGTTTTCTGCCACGGCGCAAACGGAACGTAGGAACCAATCTCCTTGGCCTTCCATGCGTCAGCAGGCAGATACGAGCACACAACAATCATGCGAGAAACTGTTGGCCCTTGCGTACAGAGCTGGTCGTGGTGTCTCTTTCGCAAGCACCTTGTCCACGGATCTCCGCATCGTTTCCAGAAAGTGGATGCTGGAATGAGTGTGGTCTGAAGGAGAGGAAGCCTCAGTTTGCGGAAAACTGACAGACACTTTGCGGGTCTGTTCGCGCCTTCCGTTGTTGCAAGCCGAGGCTCTTCTGCCTGCAGAGGTTTATTTCTGCCTGCCCAGCCGACACACAACACGCTCAAGCCTCCTACATCCGAGATCTCCAATGTCTCCGAAACATCTCGATCTCGTGGCCTGCAACTCTACATTAAAATGAATGTAACCGCAACTACAGTAAATCCCCTCGTTCATGGGGATTTCAGCAATATCACCACCCACAGGACATGACGAGCTCCAGAATGTGGAGAGACGCACGCAGCTCAGAATGCAGCAATGATGCAATGTACCGCCTGTTGGAGGTCTATGCTCTTCTCTGGTCTCAAACCGGTCTCTGGGAAAAAGCCTATGCTGCGCACCAGCCAGCCCAACCTCGCTTTGCATCAATGAATCAAAGGAGATAGGTGCATCAGAAGCACAAGCCAGCATGTATCTTCTTTCGCATTCTGCCCATCTCTTAGAATCCAAAAACACCCTGTCTGTAGAAGGGGTTCCCTCACCGCAAGTTGGGGGCCTTCTAGGTGCTGCGAGGCATTGGGCGTCTATTCTAGGGGCTGGCGGGCAGGGCAGGGCACCACCCCTCAGCCTCATGCTGATGATGCACGTCCCTGTGAAGGGTTCCGCAACCCACTCAAAAATTGGCGAAACATCGCCTCGCGCTGCCTGGGCCGCTGCGGGCACGCCGGGAGCTCACGATGCTCGCCGGGTGCCCTCCTGGGGTCGCGCACGGGGTGCCCCCAAACCCGCCATACCATGGGGAATGGCGCATGCGTTGCCAGGTCAGTCTCCAAACAAGGTCCCGCACGACCCGGTGGAAAAGCGAGGATCCGATATGATTCGATGATGCAGGGTCGGCGGCATTCCCGGCCACCCCCACTGCTAAAGCAAGGCTTGCAAGCTGCAGCTCGCCTGAGCGAGGCTTCACAGGGCGCATGCGCTCGGTCGGGGGCCGAGTGCTGCCCGATTTTGGGCTCGGATCAAGTGCCGCTGAACCTCTCCCAAGGAGAGGTGAACCAGGAGGAGCTCTACCAGCAGGGAACACGACTCTCCGCACGACACAAGATGCAGCACTTTAGCCAAAACGGGTACCTCTCGCTCTCTCTCGCTCTCGCTCTCCCTGAAATGCTTAATAGCTTACTTCCCATTTCACTCAGACCTGCGCGCGAGAGCCCGTTTCCATCTGTGTTCAGAACGGGCACCTAAAAGAGCGCAATCGGGGAGGGGGCGCCTAAGGCGCGGGTCTGGTCGGACTCTTCCTCCGCGAACGGACGGAAGGAACAAGAGCGAAGTAAAGGCAGCAGGCGGCCGAGTAATCCAATCAGACAGTCAACCAAGGGCCTTGGGCCTCCAGGGATGCCACATGCCTCCAACTTTCGAGTCGTGCCTCACTGCGTTTCGCTGCGCTGGCTGGTGTCTCACTGCCAGACCCTGTACTCTAATCATGTCCACCAACCAATTCAGGCATCTTCTCCGAACCCTCTAACAATGTTTCGCTCTTGCTGTCTTTCTTTCTGTCTCTCTCTCCCTGCCTGCCGCTGCGTTTGGATGCCGTGCTTCTTGAGCATGGTGCTTCTCGGCTGCTAAGCCGGCGACAGCAGAGGCCGCAGGTAGGACAGGCGTGGCAGGTGGATTCGCCGGACTGGCCGCACTAGCGTATGTGCTCGCCACCGATTTCCTCAGGGACAGGTGGAATCACCTTCATGCTGGACCTGATTGGGCATGTCCGACTAACAAAACCTTGCCATCCAAGCATCTGCGCTTCCATAACAGCTGACATGTTGGGCATTGCCACGTTGGCGGGAACGGAGCTTCCCAAGCTTGCCGGAAGCGCACTCACACCAGCTGCAGTCAGTGGAGCTGACGGAGGCATCGGTGGCATAGGCATGCTTCCCATGAAAGGGTTCATCATGGGCAGCATGTACGGATTCGTATAGGCGCTGTAGCCAATCACAAGTGTGGGTCCAGGTGGCCCGGGTGGCCCGATGTCGCCACGATCGCCCGCTTCCCCCGTAGGGCCTTTTGGGCCTCGTGGGCCTTTTGGTCCCTTGGGGCCAGTCGGTCCGAATAAAGCTGGTGAGCTGGCCAGCATGGGTGCAGGCGCGGGTGCCGGAGCCATGTCGCTGTCACTGTGCACCTCGCCAGGCTGGGACTTGGCTCGCACCCCGCCCGACAAACCCAGCTGGCCTGCATCCGGCGTTCGTCCTTTAGCCTGGAAAGAGCGACGCTGTTGTGATGAAGCCTCGCCCTGAGCGGCGGCGTCACGACGACACGACATCATGTTGCGGATCTCAACAAGCACGACGAGCTAACGACTCATCTTTTGCAGCTCTAAGAGCTCGGACAGTCTCAGCACCTTGATGTATCACTGCCTCTGCAAAGAGAAGAATTCGATCGACGCTTTGGGCAGCGGGCTTCCACGGAGCAGCCCTGCAGTTGTTTCCGTAGAGAGCAGGTGGACCTTCACCTCGGAAAGTAGATGTCATTGGATGTTTTTGGGTTCCTAGACTCATCCCACATCCAAGGCACTGAGGGAGTTGAGGGAGCCTGCCTGGCCCCGACCACCACGGCCAGGGCCAGGGGCAGGGCTGCAAACATCGCCGCCCGGCCTTCCGTGAGCCAATGACCGGTCTAAGTCACAGCTCTTCAGCAGAGGTCCCGCCACTTCGTTGCGGGTCGAACACCCGGACTACTGCCCCCGGCCCAGCATGAATCTGAGCCAAGACCTGCAGTCTTGCTTTCATGTGCTCTAGACTCGTCTAGAAGCGAAGGAAGAGCGCTCAGAGAGCTAAACTTGCTGAGGGCCGATTTTTTGACACTCACACTCGGACAAGCCTGGCAAGGTCTGCAGCGATACTGGGTCAACGATCGTCAACTACTCAGGGCCGGTGATACCTTTTGCACAGAGAGCCAAATCTTCACTCTTCAGTGAAGTTCGTCCCCGCAACATCATCGATAAGACCTGATAAGGCGAGGGTAGCACAAGCCGGAGATAGCCAAGCATAGCAAAGAGTGCAGCATGCACAGGACGTGACCCCAAGGGACGAATGGCAGGTAATCCACGATTGTGGCCACCTCCTGACAATGCGGCTGCCAACTGGGACCGGCCCCAGCGCATCGCGCTCTACAGTCCGTTCAAGCCTCCACTTCTGCAAACCAACCTTTTTGGCTTTAAGCTTGGCGCACCTGAATTCCAGCCCCTTCGGGGCTCTACCGCTGCGACTTGGAACGCAAAGATGATGCACTTTCTACTTTGTACAAAGGCATCATCGTCGCGTCGTAGTGCTTTCCGCCGGCGTTTCATGCGCTTTCCGTCAGCACAGGCAACTGTCGAAAAACCTGCTGCATGCCTTCAGGCGTGCATTTAATGTTGTGCTGTCGAATTGTCATGAGCTCAGCCAGTGCTTTTTACCAGGGAGCTCGAGCATGCCACGTGAATCAACACATAACTCTGTCTGATTCTTTCAGCAAGTGTGCATGTCAGTACATGTCAGTACAAAGAGCAGCTATGCGTGGCTGCTCATGTATACGACGCTTACCAAAATCCAAAGGCTCCGCACTGGGCCTGGGGCCAGACTGCTTGCAATAATTTGGAACGTTGTGAAAGGCGAAGGCGTCGTGAGGTCGAGACCCGGAGGAATTAACCTGAGGTTTAAAACAAAGTACACCAAAGTTGCACCAGGACAGGCTTCCGTTTTGGAGGGTACATTGCCGTCGAATCAAAGGCACTTTGCCGAATTGTATCCAAGCCTCACCTTATCAATGACGTGTATCACCCCATTTGTTGCCAGCACGTCCTTAATCAGCACCTGTGCCTCGCTGTTGATGACAACGGGCGGCGATGCGCTGTCGTAGGCGATGCCCGCCCAACCGAGTTCAGTCCACGGCACGGCTCGGACCGTCGTCCCGGGCAGCAGTGTGTCAAGCTCTCGGGGGGTTGTGAGCTCGCTGCTCAGAAGAGCTTGGACCCCGGTGACTACATGGTATCTTAGCACTCCTCGGAGCATCTCGACGTTCTCCGGTTGCAGCAGCGTGGCCAAGGAGCTCCCGAGTGCCGAGAAGGCATAGTTGTTAGGCAGAAAAGCGGTGAATGGGCCGTCGGCCTGGAATTCTTCCAACACTCCCGCTGCAGTCGCTGCTCGGGTAAACTCTTGAAGATCTGCTTCCTTGTTCGCGAACTGCATGAAGCTTCTCTGTGGAAAACGCCAAGCATTCGGCAGCACAACTCCTCCCAAAACATGGAGAAGTCCGTTCGTCGCAGGGACGTCCTGCACGTGGGCCTGTCATTTGGCTGGTCTAGATCGTCACAAAGAGTAAGCTGCAACTTGCAGCAGGCTTTAGGCATGTGCATGAATGGCGACTACTGGCTGGTGAAATGCTCACTCGAAAATAGTGCGGTGTGGAGCTTGGAAAGGACAAGTCCGACGCCTTTGCTCCGTTGAAAGTTAAAGGACTGAGCGAATCGACGGTGACCGTCTTGCCGTCTTTTGTCACCACACTGGCTCTAGCCACCATGTCCTCAGCTGCAAAATCCATCGTACCTAGCACTAGCTATCCTGGATTTCGAGTGATGCATGGCTCCAGTCTTGGAAGCTAGGCTGTCCTGGGTTTGGCGATACGAGATGTTCAGTTGCTTCAAAAAGCCCACTAATGTACCGTTGTTCTTACGCTCGGAAAAGCAAGTTTCAATACAAGACGGTAGTGAAGGTTGGACATGCCTGGCAGAATACAAGAGGTGTTAAGTTGAGGTAGCTGAGTTTACTGGTACAAGTAGAGCCCATGTGTCTTTCGCCCGTCCTGGGTTACAAGATTGCGGCCTTGCCTGTGAAGCTCGGGGACATTTTGTTGATCACAGAAGAGGAATCCAGAGACTCTGTGGATTGCCGACACCAGACGTTTACGAAGAAATGAACGCGCAGTTTGCTGTTCCAAGTCCTACAATGAACCTCTCGAAGTCATGCGTATCTTGACCCTGTGGGCGAGAAAAACCAAGCCGAACTTTCTCGCATTTTCGTATGTTTGTCACCACTAGAGTCCAGCTAACCTCAGAAACTCAAGGAAACCGAGCGTTGCCTTCTCTACTGTCTACTACTAGAGAAAAGACCCTCAAAAAAGAACCCTAACCCAAGTCCTGCAGACGGCCTGCACTTGCCTACACAGAGCTGAACAGAAGCGTAGTTATGCCAAATTTGTCCGAGAGACCGTGCTGCGCCTTCACATAGGGACGCACAAACACAAAACAAACCGCCTGCGGAAACCTTTGCACCCTGCAGCATGGATGTATTCATCATGCCTTGCCTGTGATCACTGAAAACGTGTGCCTGCAGCAGATCGACCTAACGAGACGTTGTCGCAAACAAACAGGCCACCGAGCAAGCGAAATGTCCAGGGCTCTGGCGAGAACGTCTTTGTTGGATGAGAGCCTGCAGCCCATGATTCAAGAGGCTTTCTGCCATGTGGAACTACAAATAAAACCCGAAGAAGGCACCGGCTATTCACAATCATCAGGTGCAGCGAGCTACAGAAGGCTGCTTGCAACGCCCGGGCCCAGATTCTGGAAAGCAGTATCCGTCGGAGCAAGCAAAGTGTGAGGAGAAGCACCTGGGATCGTCTTACATCTCGACTGCGTGATCAAGCTGGAAGATTCCGGAAGCCCGGAAGCATAACGCGAAGTCCTTATACTTGCCGCCAGGCTGCTTGCAAATACCCAGTCAAGATCTGCTCGCACAAGGGCACTATGCAGAATTGTCAAATCTGGACTTCTGGAAACGATTTCCAAGATCGTCTTGTCCGGATAGAGCCATGTGCTCGGCAAGAGAACGGTATCCACGAGTTGAATCATGCCATTCGTTGCAGGGACATCACGACTTATCACAGTGGCGAGCTCATTGATCAGCATTGTTGGCACCAGGGATGTAATCGAGATTTCCCCGTTAGCTAGTGTTTTCAAGGTTTGTCCAAGTGACAACGAGGAACTGTCCACTACACCTTGCACTGCATGGTTGCGGATCAAGGAGAGCAGGTGTTCGCGGTTCGCATCCAGCATCAGTGAGGTAGCTATGCCCAGCCCCAGTTTCTGGAATGCTGTGTCTGTGGGCAGAAAGACAGTCAGTGCCTTGGTTGCACCAAACAATTCTGTCTTCCAGAACGCTCTGAGCAAATTCGCTGCATGTGCTTTCAGCATGTCTCGGCATGCAGAGCGGATGCATGCTCTCCGCCAACTTCTACTTGCATCAGAGACTCGAATTCTGCTCGAGGGTCAGAGAACTGTTCGGAGAGCCCGCTGAGCTGCAAACCCCTCGAGAAGGTGGCCAAGTACGAAGATGTTTGCGTCAGCTCCTTGATGTTCTGCAAAGGCGGTGGAAAGTTGTAGCTGGGGGGCCGCGCAACACGTGCAAGAATATGTACCTAGGCACAGCGTCACCCGATCCTTTTTTGCAGTCCGACCTGAGAAGTTAGAAGGCCTTCCAATGCCTTCCATTCTGAGGCCGGCGCCATGCCGTTCGAAGCCTCCACGTCTGCCTGAATCACTTGAGCCCCACCGTTGAGGCCTCATTCAGGAAACAAGCACTCAGCGGTCTGAAGACCTTCACCTCAAAACAGCGTCCCTCTTCAAAAAAACCCGTAGCAGTACCCGACATATTATCGTGACAACTTCAAACAAACCAACAATGGCCTAGGTGCGAACCGCTGGCGCCACTTCAGTGATGGTTACAGTTTCTGAGCTCCAAGTCATCAGAGTCTGTCCAGGCGTCATGTCCCTGGCAGTATCCCAGGGTGATAAACGCTTCGGCTTGCGTGGGTCGGTGCCTTCTTGCACTCATCCTGCTACGGCTATTTTGGTCTGTTTCGTGAAAATCGTGTTTGAGGACGACATAGGACGACTTCTGCGGCGCACACTGCCATCACAATTACAGCAACACGTCGATCTTTATGCCCCTGGTCGCATTTATAAGGCTAAAACAAACTCCTCGCTGAAAGGCTAATCTCTACGCAACATGGCCGCTGCTTTCTCGTTGGTACCCCAGCCGAGGCGGTGATCAGGCGAACCTGCTTCGGACGTCGGCATACACCACGTGGTACCTTGGAGCAGTCGACCCTCACGACATTGCTTACAGCAACGTGCCTTTCCATAGTCCAGGGTCAGTATCGGCTCGATAGACGTCGCGCATACAAGGCAAAGTTGCAGTTTATCCAAGGCATGAGTCGTATGCACGAAAAGGAACGAATGCCAACTTGAGCACGGATGCTGCAACAGGTACAACAAGTACTCGGAATTCCGTCCAGACCTCAACGTCTCGAAAACTCCAGGACCCAGCAAATCGATGGCATCATTGCTGGGAGCAAACACCTGCGCAGCAGCACAAGCAAAGATTCGAATTTGTCAGTCTGTGGTTTATAATAGGTTAGGCAAATCTATGGGTTGGAGGCTACCGAACATACTGCAATATCCAAAAAACTGACCAATGCAAAGGCAGTCTCCGTGAATGGGCCTGCTCCTTCAGGGGACGGGAACTGGATCTCACGCAGAATGCCAAGAGTTGAATGATTTTGAGTCTCGTGCAGCCCTGGCCTTCCAAAGCACCCACCAAGTCGGCCTGCGCTGCTGCACAGTCATGCCGGGCGGCCAAACTGGCCATGCACGGGTGTTAGGTTCAGCGAAACACACTACTGCAACTTACGCCAGCATCACCGCGTTACGCTACCCGAAGCGGCCGTAGAGAGCAAGCCGAGAGGACCGAGATTTGAATGTCTGGGTTGGTGTGGTCTCCACGGACAGCGCATCCATTCCCCACTAGTGTGGTAGGAATGGTCCCACACAGTCACCAAGATGTCCGGAGCGGTAGACTCAAACCAACACTGAGCAAGGTCTGCTCTTTGCCTATTCCGGTAAATTAGGCTGAGGTCCCAAGCGTGGCCTGCTGCAATGCAGAATAAAAGCTCGAGAGCTGGTCAAGTGCGCCGAGAATGTCCTCGATTTGTCGACGGCTGAGCAAGCATGCGGGCATAATGTGACATTTCGAGACTGCTGCTCACTTGCTGCTTGCATCTGGCAGGCAGTAACTCCAGGTAGCTGAGCTTGTGTCACAACCAGGACGGCAAACCATGATTTGAAAAGGCCAGCTAGCATCTCTTCATGTGAAGAATCTTGAGCCAAGGAAATCCAGGGAATGCCATGCAAGTAGTATTGAAATCCACCTTTCGCCGATTAGCAATGCAGCAGATCAGCAGATCCCATTAAGACTGCAATCCCCAAAGTCGGCAGCAAGAATGGTCCTCTGCAGCACTGGCAGACCTCGGCGGAAGCTCCATCACACCGACATGCAACAGATCTGCAACATCGCAGCCTTTGCACTCAGCTCACTCAGCTCTGGGCCTCTTGGCGGAGGCGGGTTGCTTGGCCTCGGCCTCGCTTGACGATGCGCTGCCACTTTCTCCAGGCAGTTCGCGGGTCTGCCGTGCAGCCGTGTTGTCATTGACGTTCGCTGTGGACTTGGCGGGCCCTGGCACATCCGGCACACTTGCGGCTTCGTGTTCGTTTCCAGAATCCTGTGACGCTGAAGGCACGCTGGAATGTGCGGCTTGCTCACCATCGCTGCCACTTCTGGCACGTGTGCTAGGAGCACTTGGCGTAATGGCAGCTGGTGCAGGAGCCACAATCCCTGCAGGGACAGCAGCGGCAGAGTATGGCGCGCTTGCTGCAACAGGTGCTGCGGCAGGAGCGGCGAGCGGTGCACTTGCTGCAGCAGGTGCTGGAGCAGGTATGGGCACCAGAGTCATCGGGGTTCTGACAACCGACGCAGCAGAGTGTGGCGAGCTCGCCGGAACAGTTGCTGGCACGGGTACAGGCAGGATGTCTTGTTGAGCAGGTGCCGTTGTCGCCGGCACTTCATTTTCTGATGCTGCTGTCGACTCTTCATGGAAGGCTGCCGCCTGATGTTGGAAAACTGTAAGAAGGAAGTCACAAGGCTTGCTTGCATGTGGGCAAATCCAGCCTGCGCGGCAGCTGGCGCCGGTGCCTCGGACTATCAGAACCCATATGATGCAGGCGATCGTCCAAAAACTTCGGCAAAGATGCGGGCACCGCTGGAAAGTACTCCACGGCAGCCTTGGGCGACAGGGCGGCCGCTGGCTGCGTTGTCGTGGCCTGGAAATTATCAGTGAGAGAACGCGCTGTCAAATCAGAAGCGCCAACGGAACCGACGAATAAGCAGTGCTACTACAGACTTGTCATGGCTGGCCGCTTGATGCCGCTTGCCTCGACTGGAGCTGGAGCAGGCGATGCCAGAGGGACTTGCGCGAACGGGCTCGCAGGCTGAGCTCCCGCGAATGGGCCCATGGCCATCGGATTCATCGGGTTCATGAATGGGTTCATCATATATGGATACGCAAAAGGCATCGGCATAGACCCCAACGGAGGCATGCCTAGACCTCCAGGCGGGCCAGGCGCGCCTCGCCGTCCCGTCCGTCCCTTTCTGCCCTTCGGCCCTGCAGGACCACGCACGCCAGGGGGACCCAGAGCAGAGTCGAAAGTCTGGAAATTCGGAGACGGCGCCGGTGCGGGAGCAGCGGCCTCGGTATAATCGAACATTCTTCTTGCGGATGCTTGCGCCTGTACAGCTATAAGGCCTGGAAAGTCCAGGCGCCATCTTCGGAACTATCGCCTCGGTAACATCACATGCCATGTTAATCAAGGTGACCGCATTGCCGAAACTCGGCACAAAACTTGGCACGCGGCCTCTGCCGCCGAGCGCCGCACTCAAGCTCGCCTGCAGCACGTCAGTCTTCTGTTCGTACCAAGCAAGTGTCCCCAATCAATGGCACAGCCAAGGCACCACATTCAACTTGTTGCAATTCACCTCGCAGCCAGCAATTCAACGAGAGTGGTTTTTGTTTGCGCGATGGCACTATTACTATGTTATGTTGCAATGGAATCGTCTCACACGCGAGGCCCAGGCCTCCACAAAGAGGAGAATCTGAAAAGCGACTACCTGAGGGTCTCTGGACTCTGCAGTTGGCCATAAGTGGTCCAGAGATCGCCGGGAGTCTGACGCAGGAACGCTCCAGGCGCATTCTTCGTTATGCTACGGTGCCTGCCCCTCAAGCAGGACAAACAGCTGCGGAAATCATGCTTACTGTTCTCGGCCCTTGACGACTCAACCTCATGTCCTGCATACGCAGTGCATACGCAGAAGCCTCGCAGACTAAGAAGATGCCTGACACGATTGAAAGCCTCCACTGGTTCGACACATGTGTTTGGCCGGGCGATAGAATTTCATTGTGGATTCTTTCAGTAAGGACGGGTGACGAGGCGTAATTAATGACTGCCATTCTGACTGATCTCGGATTTTGGCGCTTTCTTCTGCTGTGTTGCACTGTTCGTCGAAATCGCCAGGTGAGGCACACTCCCAGCCTACAAACAACAACAGCAGATCTTCGGCGATTTGCCGAAAACATCCGAAAACTACGCCCTAACTGTGTATGTCCATGTTGGGACCCTAGCTCAAATCAAAGCCAGCTTCTGCGCCTGCCAACACCAGCCAGACGTCTCTGCTGGACACATGTCTCGCATACTCTCTTCACATGAGTGCAGAAGGCAACGCAAGGCCGCGGCGGATTGCTTGCAAGACTTTCGACTTCAGACTCTCATAGCTGACATAGTCCGGCAGCTTCAGCAAGTTGGCACACCTAAACTGAAGCCTCTGTTCTGCAGAGACGAGTTCTGTCTGTCAGTCTGCAGCCGAGTCGCGTCGCACTCGTTGGAAGTCGCTCTGAATCTGGCACGCGGTGCACACAGAACTTCGGGTTCAAGTTCTGAAACCTCAGCCAGTCTGTTTCTCGGCAGCTGTCGTTCCACCATGCAGGGAAGCATGAGCTTGAATTCAGCCAGACTTCCCCAACAACGGCGCGCGACTGCAAGATGTGCAGAACCTTGATTCATGTTGGCTCGCTCGCCACAGGTTGGACGGTACCCGCTTGTGTCGGCCCTTGGGCCGCCACATTAAGAACTTGCTCATGTCCTCCGGCTCCAAATCCTCTTGCCTCAGCAGAGTCCAACAAATTTCTTGCACCACGTCCTGTGGAGACCTCGAAAGACATTACTACTGCATCCACCAAAGTGCATTGGAGACTGTCCACTAAGGCCGCGGCAAAAGCTTCCAGAGCCAGACAATGCATGGGCTGTCGTCCTAGCGTGCCCCATCCATTGTTTTACCATGTCTTAACCCCCAAAACCCTGACAAAAAAAAAACATACGAAAGCATTCTGTGTACCGTCGGTGCACCTGATAGCCCCCGGAGAGGACGGTGTTTGCACGTAGATCCTTGACGTCAAACCCGGCGGTAGAACCGGAGATCAGAGTGTTGAGCTCCTAAGTGGACACAAGTGGCGCACAGGAAAGATTTCGAAAGCTTCTGAGGGAGGCACATAAGGATCAAACATCTTTAACCAAGCCACAGGGAGCACCTGCTCAAGTAGGCAAGCGAGTGACACGTGGGTGGGAAGGACCGACAAGTCCGGAGACTTTAATTTAAACTGTGATGCATTCCTCTGCTTGGGGTGCACCTTCTGCAGCCCGCTCAGAAAGGCAGTAGTGTGCCGCTGAAACTGCACGTTCGTCCTGGCAAGATATATCCAGCCAGTGGCAATGCATGACAATACTGCCGGGAAGCAGCTGTGGCATGACTCATGACTGACATCGACTCACACACCTGAAGTTCGCCATCAGGTGCAAGTAGCGTGTCAGATTCTCGCGCGTGACCTAAGCTGACACACAGACTCCATCCAGACATCCAGTGTATAGCATGTGCCAGGTAAGGCAACCGAGGTCAGGGGCAGGAATATCACTGCCACCAGGAATGAGATCGATGTCCTCTAGGGTGCCACTTGTGTTCTGAGGACCGTAGGACTAAGTTCATGTCATGAACGTGTCGCTTACAGTATACGCCAGTGCCAACAGGTCGTGCTCTGATCCAGAACCTGTGGGGGCATGGCTGACGGCACTGGACTGAACTCACATGCAGCATGCAAGCTGCTCCTTTGGCTGTTTCAACCCCCTCCCCCGCCCTCCCCCGGGGCGCTTCGCAACTTCACAAGCAGCTCTCCACCCCGGCGCTCGGTGCAAAGTTCCTACTGAAGCGCCGTCTGCTTGGAAGCAGCGTCAGTTCAGCCAACTTGTTGATCGAACTCGTAACAAGGCAGGATCCTGAACCCCCGAAATTTTGACATGCGAGAAGCCGTGCCTTGTGCACACCTTTCTCGGTGACAGAGATGCCTCGACAGCTACGAGTCAATTTCATGCTGGAATGCCCAGGGCTCAAAGTCGATCGGAATTTATGCGCGTTTGTCTTGGGCTGCCGGCTAAACGTAATGCCAAGCCCCTCGACATCTGGGCATTCCTGCAGCCGAACACGGCCAGGGAAAACACATCAGATACGTTTGGAAGGCCGCTGCTTCTGGCCTTGATCTGCAACATGTTTTTGTGCAATTCCTTGTCCAAGGAAGCCACATCGTCCACCTGGCAAGGTATGCACTTTTGGCTGGGGCTCCCAGGCAAGGAATCACGACCCACTACGATCTGCCTCGTTCACACGTCCGAGTAAGCGATTTACGAAAACCCTGCTGAACTGCGGTTCCAGCAGGAACATCTCGTATATCGCCTGTGCCAGTGCCAGTGCATGCCAGTGGGTCACGCCCGATGACAGCTGCATTTGTCAGGCAGGCGCCTTTCCCACGACCTTGCCCAGAAATGTGTACAAGTCAGCAGCTTGCCGGTACTTCGCGAAGGCTGAAGTGGCAGGGTAGAGGGTGTGATCAGACGTCGCGCTGAAAAGGCCGAACCTTGCAAGATCTTGCAAGTCAACAGGTCGCTCGGCAAACAGGGTCTTCCATGAAAGCTTCCTAGACTGTTGCTGCTCTTGTTGTGTTTTCCATCTCAGGCCAGCGCTCCGGATCAAACATCTCACGGCAGATGTGCACCATGAACTCCTGGCAATCTCGAATTGGGTGAACAAGGCCCATCTAGAAGTTGGCAAGCCCAAAAGGGTACAAGAGAGATCCTGGAATGGGCAGACTGGGCTAACTTAACCATGGAGGCATGTCGCCTTGAACAGTCCACCACCGTCCACTCCGCTTTCCGGAGTGCCGTCTGGCGCGATGAACTCGACTCGAAACGTGTCGCGAAGGCCCTGTTCATCATCCAGGCCTACAGCGTGCACAGCATGTGCGACTGCAGCTTCGGTTGCCGAATTGTCACGCAAAGCATCGCACCTTCAAAGGCAGCTATACCATCCTCGACAAGGAAATTTCGACGAATCTGATGTTTCTCCATGGCCTGGGTCCACAGGCAGCGTAGCAGCATATCAAACATACGACACCCTTTGGGTTCTGCAGTCGTCCGATTCAGTTCTCGGCAGATGGGCCCCAAGGACCACGGTAGGCACGCCTCTCTTCCTGACCAAAAGCGCTACATTCGTGTCTGGATGTCTCTAGCCTTGCGGCTTGCGGATGCCTGATCGGCCAGGATGGCGCTGTGCAGCACAGAGACTCTGTCCTCCCAAGACGAAACAGCTCTGCAGCTCATGCCGTATTTTTGGCTTGGTACACTACAGCCGGTTTCTTGCTCCTCAAAAGGGAGGACATGAGGAATCTCAGCCAGTGTCGCTTGCAATGCACGTTCAGCCAAGTTCTGCGAGGATGTCGCACCTCTGCAGGCGGCCCCTCGTGCGCAGTACTTGACAGAAGCTTCTCTTCGAGGTCTGCGCTAGCACTGGGCACGCTGCTTCGCTCCGGTGCCTGCAGGAACTCCAACCCATTTCTCTAATTGATGTTAGAGCCATATAGCTAGCGAGGGAATCTGAGGGTAAGAAAGTTCCTAAGATCCCAATGTGATAGTTGAAATGTTCGTCGGAGATTGCACGAAGGAAAGCCCTCAGTGGCATACCTTTCTTGCGGCGACGGAAGGTTCGATTTAAATTCCTTCTCAAAAGAAGGAATCGTTTCGATGCGCAGTGTGCCTGCGGCCCTTCATCATCAATCTCCATGGCCTCATCCTGTCAAGTCGTTCGTCCCATGTAACGTAGCTGTCGAAAGCTCCCCGTCCCCAGCCTCATCATCGGCCGGCTCCATTGCTTCATCCGGTACATCTACGCCCAAATTGATGGCGGAAGGAGCACGCCGCAACCTGATAAGCAAGAACACGCCAGTCAGCTGGCTGCAGCCTTCCACTGAGGTTGCAGCAGCGCACGGGACTCTGGAATGATCCATGCCTCAAAAACACTCTTGGAAGTGTCGGACGTGGTCAGTTGTAGAAGGCGTGCTTGGGTGGCTTTGGTCTTCAGACGGGCCAAAGAAGCACCACGTTTGTCAAAGCGAATGAGGCAATGTGCGCATGTGGAGGGTCAACAACGGCCGTTCGAGTTTGGCCGAAGCTTCGCCTCCAGGCTCCAGCAGGCCCATGTATGCCCATGTAGCCCACAGCCCCAACAACATCACACCTTCATGGCTGCCCCAGTCTGAGTCTGTGCCTTTGACAGCTTCGGATAGGCAGCGGAGTCCGCAAAGAGGGCCGCCATGAATTCAATGCTTTGCGAGCCCGCCGGAATGCCAACTTTTGCAGCCAGTCGCGGCCGTTCTTACTTTCGGAAGCATGCATCTAATCAAATGGACTCCCCAGCGACACTGAGTGCCATGAAACATGCACGAAGGCTGGGGCATGGACGCTGTCATTCTCCAAGATCGCTTTCCGCCGATGCCGATGGTACAGCAGGCAGATCTGAGCCGCTTACCCACTGGTTACAGCACGCACCCAAGCTAAAGACCTGAAGCAGGCTTAGCGTCAAGCCAGAGAAGTGAGACTGGTGCGGAGTGCTCTAGCTGCAGGCAGCAACGCCGCCTGAGTGTGCGCAGGACGCTTTTGCAAGGAGGGGATGCAAGTGGAACACCTGGTCCGGCATCGTGGTCACGAAGTGATACGTGAGACGGTTGAGGAAAGGGAGTAGCTCCCGTACCTGTTTCAACATGCCCCTGCTCGGAACCAGCTGTGGAAACTGCGAGGTTCCTGACAACAGTGCTTCAAAACACCTTGCTTAGGCGCAAGCCTCCTCAAGTCTCAGAGGGTTGGCAGCTCCAAAGAACTCGTAGTCGTACATCGGTTGCAGCTGCAGAGCATAAACCTGGGAGCGAGTCCGCTAAGGGATAAGACCCAGACCCTATGCTTCGTGCTGCTTTCAAGACCGTCCAAGCCTCTGACCGAGCAGAAAACCCTGAGTCTGATTGCCTCTGGTGCTGCCAGCATTGGTGGACCGAGAGTTTCGAACACGTCCTGAGCACTCCGATTCCTGCGGGCCAGGGCCAGCACGAAATGCTCAGAAGAACGCCCAACTGCAGGGTCAGCTGCCTCATCAGCCCTCTGAATGTTGGGAACAGTCGTTCTGCCAGCGGCGTGGCAAAGGCCAGCGTTTGTAGCACCTGTCAGCGCAGGGGAGTGGAATCTCAAGCAGTGCCTGGTGTCAGCGACCTCCTGCGGCGGGTCGCATTCAGCCTCTGCTGTTCCATCTGACCTGGGCATGATGTGGCCCCTGCTAAACTCCACAAGCTCAGCGCTGTTGGCTCGGGCACTGGCGGAGCAAAGTACAGGCGGCATATGGCCAAAAGGATATCATCTCTTCCGTGGTCCACAGATGAGAGCAGCAAGCGGGCAAAGCTACCACCTGTGGCTGCAGCTTTCACAAGGAAGAGCTTGCCACGTATCTCGTTGAGGCTGCTGCGATTCAATGTCATAGCTGCCCTGGCGCTTGCTTTGGCATCGTCGGCTCCAATGCCCACCTGCTCCTCCCGCTATGACAATTCTGCGAGGCACCGTTTCGCTTGTAAGCCCTGATGCAAGAAACAGTGGAGTGATCGAAACGAGGAAGGCCCGAAAGGAGGTCCGGACAGCAACTGATGGAATCGCATAGATCAGTTCCAGAACAGTGGGGCGAATTCCAGCGTGAAGTGAAGAATCACCCGGGCGACAGCTGTCGGTGGAAAGTGTCTCCAAGGCTTGAGATCTGGGCTACGAAAGCTAGGTCAAGGTCGGAACAGCAAGGGAGCAGCGCGAGTTGGTCATTTTCTGCATGTACATGGTGAAGAAAAGGGCTAGGCTTCCGATCTGAACGACCGCATCCGCTCATAGACATAAACACTCTCGCCATAAGCTCTAGGGTAGCAGAAAATTTCGGACACATCGCGGAGACAGTGTGTTCTTTGGAGTTCTTGCCAGATATCACACTGCCTGAGAAAACCTCCGTAAGGGGAAGAATGTCCCGGCGAGGGGGACCCCCACTAAATTAATTAACCTACAAACCTTCATGGCGGTTTTTGGGGCCAGACCCAAAGATTGCTAAATTCAATCTTACAGTAGAGGGAGGGGGCCCCCAGCCCCCTGCAGCCCGTCAACTAATTGGTTTTCATACCAGTTACGGCCCGGAGTCGCTTGTTGACCCAACAAAGAGCTAACTTTCGTGACAGGATCCTGCAGGGTCGCCGTTGCTTTAAGATTCAACGGTTGACTACGACAGAATAAGACATATAGCTTCACTTAAAGGCTTAGAGTTCGAGTACAAGCCTTCAGCAGGGGTAAGAAGCGATGGCAGCTGTCAGCAGTCGTTCCGATTCTCGTCGGATATTAGATTAGAGCGGGGTCCTTTGACCAGGAGAGCCACTGAAGGAAGGCCAACAACTCTGCAGAGCCGGTAGAGAAGCTGCTGTCATGCTGGAGGGCAAAGCGCTCCTGACACAACGTGCTTGCTGCAGGTGGAGAGAAGTAACTTCGGACTGGCGACACGAAATGTCACCATGAAACCTGGTCAACACTCCCGCCCAATCCCTTCCGACGAATATTATCCGAGCTATGGTTGTGCAAGAGCAAGCGTGCAGCGACTAGCGAGGTTTGTGGCATCATGCATGAGGCGGAAAACAGCAGTCTCCAGGATCACGGCAATGTTGTCCAGCACATGCGCGGGGCTGCCCGACCTACAACTTCCACGCGGCCAGCCACTATACCACAGTGTTGACCTTGTTATGAAGGCTTCGTGAAAATTCTCTCAGTTCCTGCTGGCCGCTACCAGTAGCTGCTTTAATGCTGCGCCTCTGTGTTGCGGCTCCAAGTACCCCTGCAGTGTGGACGAGCAAGCCGCACACACCTCACAATCTGGGTGAGCTAGTACAGTAACCATTGTTGGAATTGCTGGCAAGATATGGCACCAGAACAAGTGCAGGGCGTTGCAGCGACAGCACAAGGCTTGGCTTGGCCATCTCCTGAACAAAAGAAGCGCCGGACTCGACTCTGTACGTGCATCTGGGCATGGCACCTCGCTCGCGCAGAGACTCTCGCCAATCTGCGGAGTGGACAGAAGAAGCGCCAGCAATTCCTCGCAGGTGTCCCACAATGTCTCAAGACAACTTAGCCATGCACATTCCAAGCGTGCTCTGCGCTTGGGTCAGCCTGGCGACAACGCAGCGACTGTTCGACTGTTGCCAGGGAGATCGCATCCAAGCCTGAGCACCTGGGCGCTGCTGTAAGGCCGCTGGACGTGTCGCTCACAGCACTTTGCTTCCACCAGATGATGTGCAGATAAAGATGCATCAAATTGACCATGTTCGCAACCTGACGAAGCCACTAGGAGACATGTTTGGCTGCGATTCCACTCTCCAGTGCCTGCAATGGCTCAGACATACACAGCGGAGACAAAACCTGGCATTGGCAGGTAACCTGTCTTAGTGACTGGCCGACAAGCAGTCAACACCAACCTGACGCGCCTGGAAAATTTCTGGTCTCAGCAAACTTGCCTTACATTCTGTGGGAAGGCTCCGGAACGGAGGGCGATTGCTCGTGCATAGAAGCTGTGCTGCACTGTGCCCGCGGCAATTGTTACACCTGAATTGATCCCGAGCCTTGGTAACGAAAAACAAAATCGTTCGTCTGAACCGGGTCAGGTGCCATGAGTGCATCGCTGGGTAACTGAGGGCTCTGCGCCTTGTATTCAGGGCCGGGTGAAAAGATTGCCTGAAGCAGAGTGAGTTGTGCGAAGCTCATACGAAGCTGGACGAAGCACAGTATAAGCTCGCAATGCACTTGCCGGCGATGTGCCTTTTGAATCGTCAAGAGCAGCTTTGCTGCATCCATGAGTCTTTGGCAGGCCAAAAGTGCGGCCAAAACCTTCCTGACAGACCGGCTGATGTTGCGCGCTTACCGAATCATCGCATCACGTGCCATGTTGACTGCTGGCAGAGTTTCCAGATCTGCTATATGAGGCCCTAAGACATCCTTCAACATTACTTACAGTCCCATGCATCCCACGCGTCGGGCGCTGGGAGGCACCAGAGCCAGTACGTATCACAGTGTAAAGGTCAAAGCACCAGAGAGCGAGTTGAGTCCGGAAGGCAGAATCAGGCTGAGCAATTCCGAAGGCTACAGAAGTCTTTTCGGATCTGTGGGGAAAACCTGCTTGATCAGACTTGCTTCCAGAAGTTAAAATCTCTCCAGAGAGCTGACATCCGCTCGTTTCAGGCAAGGGGCCTTACCAGAGCCAACAGGCCGGTCCGCGTCACATCTTTGGGTGCAGACTCCTCCACCGCAAGGATTTGGAAAATGTTGCCTCGGGTTGCCAAACACCACTCTCAGTTTTGCTGGAATGCGACCAGGCCTAGTGTTTCTTTAGCCGCACACTGTAGGCACGGACTCTAGATCATGCTTAGAACATTGAATTGAGATGCTGCCAAGGCACAGCCCTCTGCTTGACCGGAATAATGAAGCAGCTCCAGCAGCTGCGACAGCCTGGCCTCGTCTTGCTTTCTCCTTGCAGTGAGGGCATGTGGACAGGCACATGGCAGAACCTTCAAGCAATCTTATCTTTAACACGACTCGGAACAGGCGCCCTGTGCCTGAAGAACAAGGCGAAGAGCCGCATCAGCGGCACAAGCCTGAAGTGGGAACAAACACGAGTGTGCCCGCGTTCCTCCGTAAGCTCACTTGGCCACAGACGCGTGGAAGACAAACTTTGCCTTTTGCGGTGGTGGCATGAGGCCACTGACCTTGGCACGTGCTCTCACAGTGGCATAGCCAAAACCTGCCAACTGTTTCCCCACCTTACTGATGTCGGCACATCGTTTGTCGAAAACCTGGTTTCGACGGTATTGCGCAGACTGGTAGACGAATCTTCCATGAGGACAAGTTTAAGGCCTGACGCTTTTCTGCTCCTTGGAGCTCTCGACATCGATGACCACGGTAAACAGCCTGACGAAGCAGCAACGCCTGTATCTCGCAACTCACTACGCTTCCGCTTACACGCCACCGCGTACAGCAGCACCTGGATCTTTTTGGAAGCTGCTTCCCGTATCCTGTCTCGAAAGTCCAATGCGATTAGTAGCCCGTTGGAACACACGGCCATTGGTGTGTCACGAGAGTTTGCACAAATGGCCGCAGTGGAAGCAGATATCAGCATGCTTGATGCTGTCATGAGAAGGCAACCAGGCGTCAATCAGATTTTGAGCTGACTCGACCCTTGAGGCCTCCTGCGCTCCCGAGCTTCGCGCTCCTGATGCTGGCCTTCACTGCAGCGACAGGCATGGCTCAGATCATCTCACTCTTCGAGATCCGAGGCAGCCGACGCTTCACAAAGTCGGAACGGCTTTCTTCGGCAGCGGGGCGAGCGCCTTTCCTCCCGCCTGCGAACTCATGAAGGCCCTTCGCGATGCTTCGTGCATGTGCAGTGCCTCTGCCACCTAGATTTACGCGGCTATTTCCGCTCACCTGCAGCAGCACCAACACAAAAAAACGTTTAGGCGTCGCGTGATGCGATGAGCCCGGCTAGCAACCAAGGCCTTTCCGTCAAAGTCAAACATCGCAGATGACGGTGGAAACCAAAGCGACGCTAAGCGAATTCAGCGGTACCAGGCTGCCCCAGAACCTGTGTAGATGTGAGATGCTACTTGTACGACTGCAGCTACAGGTGGTCAAGATCCACTGCTTTGTCCCAGACATCTTGGGCTAGCTAGCTACACACAGATTGGGCCAGACCCGCTGGGGATCTACAGTCTCGTGTGCCATTTCAGCTGCATACCTGGTGGAAAAGGCAGCGGGAAAAGGTGTCTGCTGACAGTAGTTGTGATAAGGAGGTGGAGTCAATTGAACTGCAATTCAACAAGGCAAAAAGGGTCTGAACCGATTTTGCCTACAGCATATGTTGTGCACTCTCGCCACGAGCGCCACTGTACACAGCACTGCGACTGAATTTGATTGGCCATCACGCTTGGATGACCAGAGCGATGCAGAAGCTCAGGGCGAATTATGGGCAGCCTAGCCCGCTGACCAAGCTGCTGCATGCACAAGCAGTCAGGAACTCGCACCGTGGAATATAAGGCTTGTTTGAGGTTTGGTTGTTTGAACCGTGAGCCCGTGAGCAGCATTTCGCGCGGGTGCTGCCTGGACAACGACACAGCAAACTTCCGCAGATGAATCGCTTCATCCGAGCACTGTATGTAAATACTTTGACTTTAAACCTCCCAATATCGCCAGAACACTCCTCCGAGTTCTCTCCATCGTTATGCAAACTATCATTTATTAATCCCACTACACCAAAGATTTCCCCTAACAGATGGCCCAACAGATGCGGATGAACACGTTCTGAATCAGATCTGGACGACGTTCCTTCGAAGTATCGGTCAGCCGCCGTTGTGGCACAAACGCTTCTGGCAGGCTCATGTTGCCAAATTTGATGTGGCTCGCGACAACAAACACCTCAGTCACAGCAGCTCCAGCCAACGGGGAGCTTAACTTGAATGTAAGCTGTTGCCTTCAACGCGATGGCGGCCGAGGTTTGAAAGGAGCACCTAGTCGAAGAGAAAGCGTGGATCACATGGAGGTTGTCTGCTTTTTCAGGGTGACAAGCCCAGCCTTGCCCACGCCGGAGGGGAAAGCATCCGGCTTTCGAAGGGGTGTTGATCTTGTCTAAGCCTCATGACACAAGCACGATGTAGGCTGCATCATGCTGCAGTACTATGTGCAGACACTGCGAGGCAGAGAGATTTTGACCCGAAGCCTGGTCTGTACACAACCACGGGTCGGTCAAGCGGCACGAATTCAGGCCGGCTCAGGAGATTGTGGAGCCCAGTCTCCAAGTGACTCAGATGGAAAACGTGAAGAGTCCTCAGCTTAAACCCGCAACTCCCAGAGACTCCATGTGCAATCCATTGCAATCCGTCAAGCCGGTCATGTCTTCAAGCGGCCCATGGCGGTGGCAACACCTGAACGAAGCAGTCCATCTTCCGTGCTGAGAGCTTCTGACCGCCACAAAGCGTGTATGAGTGTGTGCGTGTCAGTGCGTGTGCGCACCTCCTGTTCCGAAGCATTTCGCCGCTCACAGTCGGACACTCAAGGCGAAGCATCGTAAAAAGATAGAATGTCGGCCTATATAAGCGCCGATATCGACGTCATTCTACCACCTCTACATGTTCATCTACAACGGATGACTCCTCCAGTAGTCCTAGTTCTTCTAGTTCCTCGAATTCCGAAAGTCCAAAACGAAGCAACATTACAGGATCGAATTTTGAATCACGTCGTTTGCCATTGACGGGTCGATCCCAGTTTCAGTTTCGGGACAGTTCCCGAGTCCTATCAAAGACCTACAGATTTATCCAAAGCCATGAAACAATTTCAAACTTCGTGGCCAAAATCACAACACTATTGTTGCAAAGAAACCGGTTGCCCCAGTTGTGCAAATTATCGACGAAAAAGCAGAGCTAAGCTCACGCTTAGTGTTGTCAGAAGTTTTTCAAACACTGGCAAAGCCAATAAACGCAAATTTAATGAAGTACTTGTTCGATGTTTGTCGTAATCCTGAAAACAAAGCCGCTCTGCTATTTCCTTTTTCATCCCCATCCATCCTCAGCCATGAGAAGAACTGCAGATGATGCTGGCATTCCATTACCAGGCAATATCGTCCGATGCACAATGCATGTGGCCATTGACCGCTTTGTGCCTGATGAAGGTTATCTTTGTTTGGATCTCGTACGGACAGCGTACAGCAATTGATACAGATAACTGCTGAACACATATTTTATCAATCTTTATCGTATTGAGGCGGTGGCTCCTCCACCCTCCATTCGCCTTCGGCGGGCATGAAATGTTTCCAATATGCAATCAGTGGCAGCTTTCCACACTCGAAACCGATCTTTGTCCTTCTTTGTTGATGGTTTCCCAAGCTCGGATTGCATGAATGTCTCACCTTTTCGTGGCCTTTTTTGCTCTCATATCAGTCCAGTATCATGCCCGAACTTCCAAGACAAAGACCACGATCTCCACAGATTTCATGGAGATTTCACCGGACCACAGACCGAAATCAGTGGTGGAAAACCTAGTTTCCTGCCACTCAAGTGTGGTTGCGAAGACGGTGTTTTCATGATCGCAGCAATCAGCAAAGACAAGAACAGCAAGCTCTTGCTACTTCTTCGCCGGCCAATGAATCCCCACGCAAACGTAACTGAGCAGGCTTTGATTCACAAGCTGGTCAACTTCACCCGATGTCCCGCAGGGACCTTTGGGATATGAGCTTTCCTGTCAGGAACTGCAGGCATAAAATATCCATCGGCCATGCGTTGGTACAGTTTTATTGTCAGTTATGTCAATATACCTGTTCGCCGTTGTTTAGCAGCTCGCATTCCTCGGAGCGTTCGTCTTTGTCAGCCATGGGCAAGGAGGATTTACCCAAGGCATGCCACAACAAGCGAGCAGCGACGGCCATACATTTACCACCTGTATCGAGAAGCTGTTTCTTTTTCAGCGAGTACGACCACAGCCGGACGATTCCGTGTGTGTGCGTGTCTCTGTGTGCGTCTGTGGGTGTGTCTGTGTGCGTGTGTGTGTGTCTGTCTGGGTGTCGCTGTGCGTGTCTCTGTGTGTGCGTGTATCTGCGTATGTGTGTGTGTGTGTGTGNNTCTCTGTGTGTCTGTGTGTCTGTGTGTCTGTGTGTCTCTGCGTGTCTGTGTTTGTTTCTGCGTGTGTGTGTGTGTGTCGACGAGTGTGTCTCTGTGTATTTGTTTGTTTGTTTTTGCGTGTTTGGTGTGTTGGAGTGAGTGTCTGTGTGGGGAATTGGTGAGTGCATAACCGCCTGTCCCGGAACAAGCGAGTAAAGTCCTTCTGCTTACCCTGGGTTTGCCTGGAGCAACTTGAGCGCGAGCATGTCCGGTGGGCACCCAGGTAGCGAGCAACTCCCGTGCACAGCTCTTCACCTGTCTGAGTTTCACACGCAGGCTCGGAAAGTTCTGGACAACTCAAATGGTCATGCGATGGCTGCACCTCAGTAGGATCGGCAGAGATGGCTGCCGCGTCTGCACGGACCTCCGCCAGGACCTCACTCATGTCGGAAGAAAGCGAATCTATGCAACGCGTCAGCCGCTCCGCAGCCAAGCGTTGGACTTCTTCCATCTTCAACTCGGCTGCACAGCGGTCTTCCGACCAGTTGTGATGGCAATAAGCTGCAGATTCCTCCCAGAATCTCCTCACAGGAGAAAATCTTCAGGGTGCCCAGACCTTCCAAAACAGACTTAGTTGAGGGACTTGAAAGCAGGCCGCCACGGCTGTGACACGGAAAGCTCGCAGTAGCCGGGCGGATCAGAACCTTCGAGCTGGTGGAAGGTGGGCAACATCGCACAGCAGCCAAACATCCAGAGTCAAGCGGAATCAGACAGGACGGAACCGACTTGAAGATGGGCTTAGCTTTGCACCTTCCCACCACTGCTTGCAGACACAAGCACCGAAAGAGGTGTCCTTGGCTGAAGGAGCGCGACACAGGTGGAAGAGGCGCAACCGACCGCCATCGCCCCTTCAGCGAGCTGCAGAGCGTGGACAGTCGGCGTCTGTTCGGCAACCGCGTCCTTGCGCTCTCGGAATTGTAACGAGTCCCGCGCGTGCATACATGGCACTGGAAGATGCAGGCTAGGAGTCCGACCGCTCACGCGAGGTTTTCCATCTTCTAGCTCAATCTCGGGAAGCTCAGCGCACTCCTTCTCCAGCCAAGAGCACCCCACCAGTTGAGTAAAAGAAGTGCATCTCCTGTCTACGGAGGTCCACGTAATTCGTCATGCAGAGATGTCCGGAGCTGCTTCGGGAGCCCGTCGCCAGGCTGTACTCCTGCGACAGCACCGGAATGTGACGAGGCCTAGTCAGATCGCACTGGCAACCCTAGAACTCATCGGCCCTGTCCCGAATGCACCGTGGCGTCTCCAGCGCAAGGTTGCATCCAAAGCCGCTCAGGCATTCGTTGCCGTGCAGGCCAGAGCAGGAATGACCTCCATAGCACAAATCATAGCATGGCCTGGAATTCCCTTCGCCCTGTGTGGCCTGAGGGAAGTTGCGGTGTGCAGACCCCAAGGAAACCTGGACACGTCACGAGATTGAGGTCTAGATAGATAGTTCTGGGTTCGACTGCGACTGGCTGCAGCCGAATTGCAGTACCAGCCCATGTTGCAGTCAATGTCTCGCCCGTCAGTCCTTGCCTGGAAGTCTACTGGAGTCTCACACGGTCTTGAGGTCTTGAGCTCGGTGCCAGGCACTGCAAGGAGACCCGGAGCTCAAGCCGAGGCAGCGTCCGCGAAAGCAAACCCGAGAGCCCGTCACCTCAGCCACAAAAATCGCGCCTCTCACATGGTCTCACAAGTCTGCCCTGCCCTCTGTCGCTGCCAAAGATCGCAAAGGTCGTTTGGGTTGGCCGCATCGCAAACTTGGTGCGTAAGCAGCGCTCGCCGGCAAACCCTTTGCAAGCACCTTGCTGCAACAGCTCTGGATCCAGAATCCGCCCCACTACATCGGCCCGGACACCACGCCTTGCAAAAGGGCCTTCACAGTCTTCATCATAGTAGCATTCAGCACCTTGTGTTTCTGGGAGTGCTTCTTAGTTGCAAAAGGCCAACATGCCCCTGAAGAAAATGACATCTGGCCTGGCGCCCGCTTCAGCACGGGATCAGCTTGACAGCGACTCTCACCTCACGACCGGGAGCTGCACAACACAATGCGGACTCGTCCACGCATGCTTGAGGCACAAGCATGGAAGGGTAGCAAAGCAAGTCCTCAGGAAAGGTTCTATCAATCTCTATCCTTGCACAATGACATGCTGTGCAAGGTAAAAGCGCCGGTGTGCAGACGAGCAGCGAACAGTAAGGGGTATTCGACGGGCATTCACCGAAGGACTGTGCTCCAAGCGTCTGAGTCACTTCCGTTTTCCTGGGCTGCAAAGTCTCAACGCGTGCCGATGTAGGATCTGATGACAGTCGCATGGCTGCGACTGAAACTCTTGTAGCATATGGGAGGATCTTGAGTCGCGTCCTCCGGCAGACAGCTGCGCACCTCGCACTGGATGTCCTGGAAAGTCTGGCACAGCCCTTGACCAGCGATTTTCTAGCACGAGCATTCGAGGTGAGGTTACACCCAATGTCCTGGCCTGCGCAGTGCTTGGCAAGAGGAGGAGTGCCACCCACGCGAAGACGACCATCGGCTCGGGATTCGGCCATGGCGGCGGCGGCTGGTGGAGGTTTCGAAGGGAATAGCTTCCTTGTCATGGCTATATCTCGGAATGTCTTGAGCAGATACGTGCTGACTCTTAACTACGGCATTGACCGGTAGTGCGACTCGACAGTCTTAGGCCAGCTTTGGACCTAGCTGCGGCTGCCGACAGGGCGAGAAGTGCACATCTCGCCGAACAGCCACCACAATCCCCCGTCTGAGGCCGGAACGCTCCTGCAGCTTCCGCGTGCTGTCTCTTCGCAGCTTGTACACCCTTGCGCAGGCTGCCCCGTCCCCACGATGGGCTCATGCACATCCCCGAACATGGATAGGAGCTCTTTTTCCGAAGCATACCTGACGTCCTGCAGCATCTGCAGAAACTTCTCCACCGATGTCCAATACCTTCATTAACTGTCGTGTTGTGAGGCGTGATCTTCTGCTAACACCGGCTGAAGATCAGGATCTTCAGCTTCGCAAGTGCCCGTTGCCTTAATGGCCAGGCCCTGGTAGTCCTGCAGACTGGAAGGCGATTCGAAGCTCCGTGTCACGAGCCTTTTGAGCGATCCGGCTTGCACGTAGGGTGTTCGGGATGTGCGCGACTCAACCGATGTAGAGGTCTCATTTCAAGACTCCGAGCACTGGACCTGCGATGGGCACCGAGACTCGCTGCCTCGCTGGCCTCGTTGAGTGTGTTTTACCAGAGCCTCGACCAGGCGCAGGTCCCGAAGAGCAGCTTCCGGTGAAGTGTTCTCAGAAGGACGCAAGTCAAGAACAGAATCGGCCACTTCACGAAGTGCATAGGCGACGCTAGGACCTGCAAGTCCGGCAGCACTCTGCACCAGCCGTCCGGACGTGTCTCGGAGTTCCACCTTTGCTCTGGAGACACTGAGTGTTCCGTTCGTCCCAGTAATCCACAGATCCAAATCTGACAGTCCAGAGATCTCGCTTGGGGCAAACCTTGGGGCACTGAGGGAGAAGAGCCAGACTCCCGGTATCACTTGCAGAGACCCCGCTCGAAGGGATGTTGCGAAGGTATCGAAAGGCAGAATGTCTGGCCTGACGCGTCGCGTGACAACTCCCTCGACATCTATGTCACCCAACAGAAAATGCATAGCAGCGGCAAGGTGCACAGCTACATCCGCAAGCCAGTTGGAACCTTCTTGCATTCGCCAGGAGTGAAGATTCATGTAAGGCACGTCGTCAGGCATATAGGTCACGGAACTAGCGGAGAAAGCGAGGATCTCTCCGATGGCTCCGGAACTGATGGCCAGCTCGGCGACGCGAAAAGCTGGCTCAAATCTCCAGTTCTCGCAGACAAACCATCTGCTAAGGCTGCTAAAGGCTTTCGATGCTCTCGATGCCTCGAGAAGGCTCTCTGCTTGACTGACATCAGGGGCAACAGGCTTTTCTGACACGACTGCCAAGCCTGCCGCCAATGCCGACTTGACGAAAGAATGCTGCGCAGCAATTGGTAGGACGACATCCACCAATTCCAGTTCTAGCTTGCCTGCGAGGATCTCACTCCAGCCCCGATCTCCCCACAGAGGCACTGGAGGAATTACATGACCATGCCTGGCTGCCAGCCCTGACAAGTTTTTCGCCGATGATTCAGATTTGCTCCACACCGCCCGCAGATGAAAGCAGTCTTTGTTGTCCAGGATCAAGGACGGGAGGTGTGCCTTTTTGGCGAAGTGGCCGGCGCCAACCAATGCAACTGCAACCCGACGCTTACAGCTCTTTCCGAGCTGTCCGGAAACTTGCCTCGAGAAGCAAGCAAGGTCGCTGGAAGGGCAAAGCTGTTGGGTTGCATTTCCACGAATGCTGAGGAGTCCGATTGTGATGACAGCGCCAGCACGGCACACGCTTGGATGCAACATGCTGGGGGTGTAGCCTTCAGGGAACATGTTCTGTGCGAAGCGGCTGAGCGGCTGCCGTCATGCTACAAGTAGGGACCTTTGTTTACACACGCTTTCATTAGTGCTCGCCCGGCCAGATTTTGACCAGACTGAACCAGGACGTCACGAGATGTCACGGGCCTCTCTTCGCCCTCAGCTCGAGCGTGTCCAGACTCGGCCTTGGCCTCAAAGCGCAAACACTCTCAGAGCGTTGGCCCTCTGAGGGCGACGGGTCCAGCCTTATCCAGGTCTTTGCGCAAAGAGGAGATCCCCTGCCCAGCCAGGACCCCATTCTGTCTTCGCAAGCGAATTGCTGCGCCGCTGTGCCACAATGCAAAGCTGAAAACATGAGAAGAGAAACACGATGATGCAACATGGATCTATGCTTTCCCAAGCGATCTCTGCCTGGGACTGCTTGAGCATGTGTGCCTCTGACTCCTTCAAGGTGTCCTGCATCAGTGATTGCCAGTCTCATCCGATTTTTCGAAAACGATAATGGGCACGGCAGGCCTGAAGCTCGGCTATGCGCCCCTTGAGAAAGTCAGCCTCCGTATTCAAGCCAGCGACCTGCATTTACTCACAGCTTGCGCCTCAACCTTGCGAGTTTCAGCTTCTATCCTTGCTACTTCGCTACTTGATTTCCCCACCTTCCCTTCAAGGGTACCGATGTGGCGGACATGTTCCAGAAGCTGGCCTCTAGTTCCTCACATGTCGCAGATCTTCCATCAACGATTTGCCCTACTTCACCTTGCCTTCCTTACTCTCCGAGTGCTGTTTTCGCTCTTCTTCTAGCTCTTGTCGCGCACCTCGTCGCGAAAAGCACAGCTTGAATACGAGCTACGGCTCAAAGCCTACACATGCTCTGCCGCGTTCAGTCCTTGAGTTGCCGGCAGGCCAGCAGTTGCTGGTGCTCTGTATGGTTGGAATCATGAGCTTCTGTCAGAGCCTTTCTCTCTGCGTGCAACTGCATGTGCAGGTCCTGCTCGACAGTTCCACTGAACTTGCAACCACGCCAGCCAATGCTCCAAAACGATGTGATCTGAGGATCCTGGATCTTCTCCTGGTGCTTCTCTCGGTGTGACTCCCGCTCGCGCTTCAGCCTCAAAGGAGTGTTGGGCCGAACGCCTTTGCACATAACACAGCCTCTGCTCTCTGCAGCCGAAGATCTCCTCTCGTTCTGCTCTAAGCTGCTCCTTTGCTCGCTGGAGTTCCACCTGTGCTTCGCGAAGCTCCTTTTGAGGCAGCGATGACTAATACCAAAACCAACACGCACATGCTGTGACTTTTTGCAAGGTTAACTGCCACGAGCGACTGACAGGACCAGACGACACATTGACAAATGAACATGAATGATGAAAGTCTTGTTGGACAGGCATGCCAGACACCAGGAATGGCATGCCTCTGGAACAAGATGACAATGCTGTGCGAGGGTCCTGCCCCCGGTGTGTGACAGAAAAGAATCACGGTTCGTTCATGAGATGAAAGATGAACGAAATGATCTCCTCATCCACCAGCTGGCGCGACGGCCCTAGAGCCCTAGGTGCAATGAGGGTGGAGACAGCAGCTACGTTTACACATGCTCCACGCGAGGGTCTTCGTTGACCACCGCCCCTGGGGGCCCCGTGGTCCCCAGCATATGCCTTGCCAAACTGCTTCAAGCATTCAAAGCGTACGGTGAAGTGTACAGTGTGCCCACCCACCCATCCACCCCCACCCCCACACACACCCAGCCACACACACACACACACACTCATGGACGGTCCTCTTGAAGCTGCAGGTTCTGTCTGCCAGCAGCCTGAGTATGGCGTCGAGAGTGCGGCCGAGTGCGGCGTAAACGACGACTTCTGGCCTCGGCAGCTGCCTCGTTGCATCGCTGGCTGGCGAGCCGTTCGGCCGATGCCTCACTGGCTTCCGTATCGTTCCCACGGCAATCTTACTTCGTCAAGGGGCCTTCGAAGCCATGGCCCGAGCAGCCTCGGACGAGTTCGCTCTCCGTCGCAGGGATGCTCTTCTCTCTCCGTCGGTGCCTCCAACTCTTGCTGCAAGCTTTGCTCCTTCTCCTGGCCGCTTCTGTTCAGAACCTGTCACGGGCCGGGACACATGTGCCTGTGCGCCGAGGTAGCTTGGCTCGCTCTCATGTTCTCTTTCCGGTCTTGGCTGGCGGCCTGCAGCTCCGTCTCTCGAGCACGTGCCTGGGCAAGGACTTGTCAGGCATATGCATGCATGTATGGTGTGTATATGGTATGTATTCACAGACACAGATGTCTATGCAGCTGTGGCAATGTGCCTCTTCAAGCTCCGCTTGAGCTGACTGCAGCTGCTGCTGGCCATCCTCGTGTTCGGCCGCCTTCCCCTGGCGCATCACCGGGTGCTGAGCAGACCCCGCGCATCATGAGCATCGTTGGAACAGTGAGCCCCTGGAGAATGGGTGTGTGGTGTCCAAGAATTCCAAAAACCTTCGCCTGGTCACCGACGAAAGCCCGGCCCCGTTCAGGGTTGTTCTTTTTGTTGGCATTCCGGGCTTCTTCTTCGATTTTCAAGACACCAATACTGCCCCAAAACCCGGCGACGCACATCATCGCTGAAACGGGGCATGTAGTTCTGCAAACTGCAAACCGAGATTCGGGGTCCACCACCCGCCACGATGCCCAAAGAGCGATTCCGTCATCTCTGCAGCGCATCCACATGCAAGGGCCTGCAACTCCACTGTCTTCGCTTCCTTGCTTTGGCTCGCCTGTCGCCACCGATCTGCGGCCTGCATTTTGGAAGGTAGCACTCTTACTGAGACTGGCACCTCCGAGCCTTCTTGATGGCCGCCTGCTGCGCGGGAAAACAGAAAACGCTCCGCAGACCACAGCTGTGCCGCTGGGTTGCGCCTTCGTGGCCTCCAGCTCGGCGCGAACATTGCCTTCAAGTTTTGCTGCCTGCTCTCCCCAGGCAAGCGCTCGTCGCTGAGCTTCTGCCGATTGCTCGACCTTGAAAGGCTTTGTTTCGTGTTCGGAATGCCGATGGAACAACCAGCCATTCTGACTGAGCCTATCACAGTGGCGACCACTGCTGTGCGAGCTCCGGCGACTCTTCTGGCAGCAGCCTCGCCGCTAGGCCGAGGCCGCGAGGTGTCGCTACGCAGCCGCTCAGGCCCTGCTCTGCTGAGCTCTGCGTCACAGCAATTTCCCACCTCGATGGCTGCACGCCCTGCTCGAGCCACGGTCGTCGTAGGCAAATGCTCCTTGGATCGCTCTGAAATCTCCCATGCTCGTGCCTTTTTTCGAAGTTCTTTCGGTGAAGCATCCAAGAGTTTGCCCAAATCTGCCGAGATCTTTTCGCCTTGGCGAGGCCGAGAGGCAGAGAAGCTGAAGGGAGCACGGAAGAAAGCTCGCTGCCCTCGCCTTCCTCGATGGTGCCTTCGGAATTGTCAAGCCAGTCCTGCGCAGAGGCAGTGCAAGGTAGCCGAAACAGCCGAGAGTTGATTCGCGAAGTCTGCCGTGCCTGCCATAGCTTCAAGCTTTGCGACAGCTGCTGGTCTGCAAGGCGGCCGTTCTGCTGCCGCACCTGCAACTCCTTCAGCAGGAAGCGAGATGCGCTCCAGATCCAGAGCCCATTCCCAAGGCAGATCACGGCAAACCATGACAGATCTAAAGAAGGGGGATGTTCACGCCTCGCGGGCCAACGTCTCCTTTAGTTCTTGCCAATACTCTTTTCGCACCTCCTCGTCTCCTCAGGAAGCAGCTACCAGCGGTTATCGTGCCTCCGAAGTCCCAATGATCAATGTCGTGACTGTCAGAGCCCTTGGGATCGAGCCGACCGCTTGTTCTTCCCATCGGCCCTTCAACCTTGATGTTATACATATGATCAGCGAGCTCTGCCCAAACATTCGCGGCAA
This sequence comes from Symbiodinium sp. CCMP2456, assembly GCA_905221635.1. Classification (NCBI taxonomy): domain Eukaryota; class Dinophyceae; order Suessiales; family Symbiodiniaceae; genus Symbiodinium; species Symbiodinium sp. CCMP2456. Next base: position 164,822 of record CAJNDV010032330.1, on the reverse strand, counting down.
TCAGTCGAGCGACTCATGGCGCTGAGTTCGGAAGAAGGCCCGGAGCGCTTCATCCGTCATCGGCAGCTGTGTTCCATCAGGCAAGGCCTGCCAAGAGAAAGGATCGCCAGGTGCAAGGCAGTATCAGACCAAACAATCTGCTCCGAAATAGAGGTTCGGTTTTGCCCTTTTGTGGGTCACCCCGGGAGGAGGGAGTCGTAGTTGTATTAGGAGCAAGAGTTGACGGTAGTCGTGGTAGTAGTGGTAGTAGTCGTCGTCG